>RJWM01017451.1:0-43112 GCA_004363535.1 Dasyprocta punctata | reverse complement strand
TATTTCAAGCCCTGAAGGAAAATAACTTCCAACCCAGATTAATGTACCCTGCAAAATTATCTTTTAAAATCAACGGAGAAACAAGATACTTCCACGACAAAGAACAACTAAAGGAATTTATGACAACCGAGCCAACCCTACAGAGAATACTGAAGGACATTCTAGAGAGAGATAAAGAAGTCCACAGCTCCAGAAAAAGGGACAGAGAGATACCACCGAGCAGGGCAGACAAATGAATAATCCATTAACGGGATTTAAGTCCAGTATTGTTTTCAATGAGCTGTTTAGTTTAATCCTATTCTACCTCAACCAGCCTATCTTCATCATAAATGATGACAAAGACAGCTATTGTAAAGATAACAAAATTTATAGGGGTAGCCTTCAGTGATATATGATCACCCTGCTTCAAAACCAGGTATTACTTTCACTGCTCTCTTCTGAGGGATTTTAACCTATCTTAGTATGATTGTGTTACAACAGATGATATAGGCAACTGCCTTGAAACTAACACGAGGCATTATAGAAATCAACGTTGCATTAATATGTATTGCCTCCATTATCTTATTTGTTATTGATTTTATTCAGTACTATTTCGTTCGACTATAATTGGCCAATTGGTAAGGGCATTTAGTTTGAAGACAGTAAGAGGTATTACAAGGGGAACCGAGGAAGGAAGGTATGGAAAAAAGACATAGTTTTACATAAGGGTATTCATAAGATAGTTTAAAAGTCTATACTACTAAATGCACTAACTGGTGAGAGAGAACAGTTGATACTCATAAGACCAGATCAATCCTACATGTCTTTACCTGTCAATCTGAACAGCCCCCTTAATGGCAACAATATACAATGTTGCAACCACTGTAAAATTCCAACCATCTAAATTACTAAACCTATAATTTTACAGTATCAGATATGTTGTTGTTGTTTGCTGATCTCTTTAGTTTTTTGTTTCTCTTACGTATGACCATTCTTTTATGCTTTATTGGTTTCACTCTGAACTATTTCGCTTGGTTATATTAGACCTGATGTTATGAGTAGTTATTTCAATAATAACAAGAGGTATTCTAAGGGGAATGGAAGGAAGGAAGAGAAAAGGAAAAAGACATAAATTTATAAATATGCATAAATAAGACAGTTAAAAAAAACCATATTGCTAAATACAATAGCTATTGAAAAAGAAAAGTTAATATACCTGAATTGATAAATCTTACACGTCTATATCTGTCAATACGATCAACCCCTATGAAGGTAACGATATGCAATATTGTAACTACTGTCAAACTTCAACCACCTCAGTGTGTAAACCTACAATGCTATCCTATCAGATCTGTTGTTGTTGTTTGTCTTTTTTGATTTTTTGTTTCTATCTTCTGTATCTATTTTCTCTTAAATAAAAAAGATAACACTAAAAAAA
Organism: Dasyprocta punctata; assembly: GCA_004363535.1. Classification (NCBI taxonomy): domain Eukaryota; kingdom Metazoa; phylum Chordata; class Mammalia; order Rodentia; family Dasyproctidae; genus Dasyprocta; species Dasyprocta punctata. The sequence continues at coordinate 41,695 of RJWM01017451.1, read as the reverse complement.
AGAGGGTATAAAAGAAATTAGAACAGAAATACTAACTCAGTTAAAAAAAGAAATAAAAAATATTAAAACAATTGCTAGGCATCTCTAAAGACATAGATTTAAAAAATAAGGTAACATAGGAAAATGAAGGAAACCTTAAATGAACAATACAAAAAAGATTTAGAATACATGAAACACATTCAAAGAGATAACCAGGAAATTAAAAATGCCATTGAAAGTTGGCAAAACCACTTGAAAGAAACTGAAGATAGGCTTTCAAACTTTGAAGACAGGTTTGCAACTTGTGATCGCAAAAGGAAAGATCTCTTAAAAATAACAAGGAACCTGGAAGTAACAATTCAACGGCTGCAAGACATCCCACAGAAACGTAACTTAATAGGTGTGAGTGAAAAAGTAGGGGTCAACACAAATGACATTAAAATTCTATTTACAGAAATAGTATCAGGAAACTTCCCAAGCATGGGAAAAGGAAGTAACATTCAGATAAGTGAAGCATATAGAGCTGCAGCTAGCCATAACCAAAATAAATCCTTACCCAGACATATAATAATCAAGATTCCAGAAATTCAACACAAGAACAGAATATTTAAAAAGCTGTTAAAGAAAAGAAACAGATCACCTATAAAGGAAAACCCATCACAACCATAACAGATACCTCAACACAAACTATCAAGTCAAGAAGAGCTTGGAGTGAAGTATTTCAAGTCCTGAAAGAAAACAACTTCCAACCCAGATTGATATACGCAGCAAATCTATCTTTCAAAATTAACGGAGAAACAAGATACTTTCATGCCAAAGAACAACTGAAGAAACTCACGACCACCAGACCAACCCTACAAAAAATACTGAAGGACATTGCAGAGAGATAAAAAAGTCCACAGCTCCAGAAACAGTGGCAGAGGGGTATCACCCAAGTGGGGCAAACAATTGAATGGAGAGGAAAAGTAGGCAGCCAACCACAGGAAAATAGCCTGGCAGAGATGAGGCAGTGCATGTTGGCCAAAACCATTAATGTAGATGGCTTCAATTCACCAATGAAAAGAAACACAGGCAGAGTGGATCAGGAGACAAGAGCTATCAATATGCTTTATACAAGAAACACATTTAACGCAAAAGGGAATTCATAGACTAAAAGTCAAAGGAGTGAAAACAGTGCTCCATGTGACAGGGAATAAGGAAAAGGCAGGGGGGCAGCTTGCCCATCAAGTGCAGAATGGATAAGAAAGATATTGCATTTTTATACAATGGAAAGCTACTCAGCTATAAAGAAAGATGACCTGGAGGCTCTCATACATAAATGGATGCAATTTGAAATCATGCTTATAGGTAAAATGATTCAGAGTCATATGGGTGAACATTTTGTTGTCTCCCTAATATAAGAGACTGAGGGAGTTAGTGAGATCCAAAATGCATAATGGATATTGTGAAAGTGACAGGGGGAGACATCTGAAACAGGAAGATGGTAGCCATTGTTAATTTCCTATTATCTTGTTTTGAAGCCATGTATTGTTTTCATTGTTCTGTTTTGTTTTGTTTTATTGAGTTTTGTTTTGTTTGATTTTACTATATTGGATGGTATGGGCAGCTATTTCAAAGATAACAAAACATATTATGGTAGCCATTGTTGATTTCCTATTAACTAGTCTCAAAGCTCTATATTGCTTTTATTGTTTTGTTTCGCTTGTCTTGTTTTGAAGTCCTGTGTCATGATGACTGTTTTGTTTTGACTCGCTCTATTGTTTTGTTTGATCTTATTCTCATCAAAAATAAAGAGAGAGAGATGGAAGAGATAAAAGGAAGAACGGAACAGATCACACCCACAAAGAGGTCAGGAACAACTTTCACACTCATATAAAAACAATGAAGGAGATAGAGAAAAAAAATGAAAAAGAAAAACAGTCTATTTCCAGAATTCTCTCTGGTTTCACTTGCAGACAACCTGTGGAGACACAGTCCCAAATCATGCTGATCTATCCTAGCCAGTCAGCCAGCAGTTGCTTTCTGAAGGGGTAGTGATAATCTCAGCAGGCCTGCCCTGAAACCAGACTCACTGGGCTTGCCACAGTCCAAGCAGTTTCCATGGGTCTGCTCCCAGCTGGGAGCTGGTAGACAAAGACAGCAGCAGGTCTGGCTTTGGAGCTCAGCCAGCCCATCTCCAAAATGGCTCCCAGCTAACTGCTCTCTCTGTGAGAGGACTGAGTACTCTGCACTCATTGCCAGCCAGTGCAGTCCTCCATGATCACTGCTCTGCTCCCCTGCCATGTGCCTCTGCAGAGGCCTCTGGGGTCATCAGCTGTCAGTCACTGTGACTGTGACCGTGACCGTGAATCCTTAGGTTTGAACAACTCTTCTCCCACAGTAAGTCCCATCTCAGGGTGAAGGCGCCACAGGCTACTGCCTTCTTCTTCCTCAAACGTTTTCTTTTCACTCTCTCTGTGGGTTTCAATTCGCACTTCAGATTCTTCCTAGGTCCAGGGCACTCACTTTCTTCCTTCTTATCTTCTTCATGATGCTATATTCCAGTGTCTGGATGGTGACTCTCAAAAAGGCTGTTTTCTCTGTTCCTTACTTCTCCGCCATCTTCCCAGAAGTCCTCTTAGTCTTCCTTGTGAATCTGGTTTTCATGTATCATTTATTAATTGGTCACTGTCAACAGCCATGTCTTCTAGTTCTAAACATTCTGTCCTCACACTAATCACTTCTGCTGCCCATACTTTTCACAAAATTTTTAATTCATTGAATTTCTATTTGGATCCTTTGTAGGCACTCTATTTTTTATGGTGGTCACTAACGTTTTGTATCATTTTGTTTAGCTCTTTATTAGTGCCTTCTGTAGACTCAATTTTTTAATATGGTCCAGTATCTTTTTACTTATATCTTAAAGAAACTTGCCAAATGCCTTATTGATCTATTTTGTTACTGTCTCTGCTGGCATTTCATATAATTCAGGTGTGAGGCTTTTGCTTTCCTCACTTTCAATGCCCCATGGACCAGCTTTGAGGGAGTGGGAGTTTTTGAAGGCATTTTATTGGTTTGTCTTCTCATGTTTGCCTGTCTTGGTTTTTTGATACAGGATCTTGCTGTGTAGTTCAGGCTGACCTTGAACTTACTATGTATTCTAGACTGGCCTTACTGTGAACCTACTTTAGTCTTCCAAATCCTGGGATTAAAGGCATGTGCCACCATGCTCAGTTACTGTTTGTTTTTGGTGTTGACGCTTGGAAGTTGATGGTAGTGGAAAGGTTTCTTTCAGTTAATGTCTACTTTTCAGTGCTATATTCTGGGCAGGGTATTTGTCTTTGCCTTGGTCTCAGGACCCAATCACCTCCATTCAACTGAGATGGAAAGTGGCAGCATATTTGGCCCAGTACCAAATTTTCCAGGAACAGGCTATAGTATTGTTACTGATGCCAAGGAAATCCAGATTTTGGCATTTCAAGAAAAGCAATTAACAGCAACAGCTATGTCAGCTTGGGGACAGTAATAAAATTAGCAGCCATTATAGCATCAAATACATACTGAATACTGACAAACCCTAACAATCAATAAAGTGTCACACTTAACCGTAAAAGAGATCTATAATTATTTTAAGACAAACCAAATATTGACCTATTATAGACCTAAAGTAAATATCTACTAAATGCAACTTCATGTCTATTAACAATAGAACAGTATTCTATAGCAATAGTGTAACATTAACCAGGTATCAAGAGATTCATAAAGCTTAGAAGTTATACTAGTAAAGGTAGAGTGGTTGGGGAAAAAAAGTGCAAATTTTTAAAAATTAATCAATGGGCAATGCTATGGTTTATACATTGTGTCAACTTGAGAAGTCTAGCAGCTTAATTAAGTAACTGAGCAGCTCTACATTCTGGAGTGTAGAGCATAAGTAGTTAGCTGGCCATTGTTACAATTTGAGAAGGCCAAAAGTTTAGCTGAGAGACTCAGGAGGGAGCCAGGGTTCTTACTTTGTAAACATCCTCATCCTGTGCAAAGGAAGGCAAGGATGTTTGTGAAGCTACACCCACCCTGGGGGGGGGGGTGTCCTGTGTACTATATAAAGGAGGAGAAGAGGCTTGCTCTTGCTCCTTTTACTTTGGCTGCTTTGGTTCAGTTGCTGCCTTGAAGTGTTGTTCCTGTGCCATGCCACCCTGCCTTGGAGCCAGCTGATTGTGGACTGAAACCTCCAAAACCTGTAAGCTAAATAAACCTTTCCTTCCCTAACTTTGTGTGTCAGGTGTTTTGTCTCAGCAACGAGTAAAAAGTAACCAAGACAGGCGATAAGGAGTAGAGAAAAGTGAGACAGGGAGTCCTATTGAGGAGTAAAGGGAAATTAATAGTGATAGAGGACAGCTACAGGAAAAAATGAATGAGAAAAAGAAAAAACAAACAGAAAAGACAGAAATTAAAAGACAAGCAGGAAGAAAAACAGTTGAAATGGAAAGAGGAAAAAGAAACAGCAGAGGAAAAAAAAACCCAAACACCTGAAGGAAAAATAAAAATACAAAATAGAAAAATTCGAAAAAAAAAATTACTGTGTTACTAAATGAGTGGTTTCTTTCCAATATCTTCAGTCTTGGGATCCAGTCGGTCACAATTTTCTATGCCCAGCTTTAGGGCCAATGGGTTTTGGATGTGCCCTCCCTGCACCAGCAGCCCCCTTCTCCGCTTACCCTGTGATTACAGCCAACCCAACCAGTGTCCTTGGTTGGGGAATGAGATCAGCCCTCTGCTCTTTCCTGTATGTAAGTTACAGGGTGGGAATTCAACTGGGGTGTTGGACATACTGTTTACAGCTGTGGTGTCTGGTCACTTCCTTCTCTCCCCAGGTGCTATCCTCATCCAGGATCTAGTCAGTCTGTACCTTTATTGTCCCATGCTGTGAGGAAGCAAAATGTAGAACTAGCTTGGAGCTAGGAGGTCTCCTCCTTGCATCAAGAGACACCTCATATCTTGTTCATCCAGTGCTGGTTGTCCTACTCACTCAGAGGAGGGGTGCTGCTTGCCTGGTGGGAGTCTGCTTCCTTGTGTGGGGGCTAAAGGCATTATTTAAAGCTGTAATACTTTTAAAAGTATGATAGTGGTATAAGAAAAAGTTACCAAAATTTTAGGTTCATTAATAATTTAACATCTGATAATAATAACAATTTATCAAAGAGTAATGTGGATCTCTCTCAGTTTTTGATTTTGGTTTTTTCAGTGCTAGGATTTGAACCCTGGGCCTCACACATGCTAGACAAGTGACTGACCACTGAGCTATATTTCCTTTTCCCTTCTTATACCTAATTTAAACATGTAAAGCAAAATCTTTCTTATAAAATATTTTTATAATTGTATAACATATCCAAATTACTAAAGATATTTTGAAGCAATAAATATTTTTACATTACACACAAAAAATGTTAAATTGCTGTAAGAAAAATATGAAACAAAAATAAATATGAAATATAAAGAAACTAGAAATAGACAAGTAAGTATTATCAATATAAAAAGACTTTCTACACACCAATATAAAAATACAAAAGAGATTTTACCCTAATTTTTAGAGATAAAAGAGACACACAACAAAAATTTTGCAAAAGGTTACAGACAAGTTGTATAATGTAATGCAAGTAAGAATGAGTTAATATCCTTGTGATCAGTAAATATCAAAACCATGCAGTGTCGAGTATGGTGGATAGTTACTATGTACCGTGTGGGAAGGACACACTCCAGCATGTTATTGCAAAGCAACTTAGAAATACAATTCAAAATTTTAAATGCACTTAATCTTTGAACCGACAACTTCAGCTCTAGAATTTACTATGAAAAGACAACTGTACAAAAATACATGTATTATGATCCTACTGACAGCAATCTAAATGTCCCATTATGAGGAAATTAAATTCTTATATATCTACTCAACGAAAATTAGGCTGTTGCCTATAATGATGCTCTATCTCCACACAATAACTGACACAGGAGTAGCTAGGATATGGATTACTTTGTACTTTCTTTGCAATTTTTATTCTAGTAAAATTTTCTACACAGTATTACACCATAAATAGCTTTGTTAAGATATAATACAAATATCTTACAGTATCTTACAACTCATCAATTTGTACATCCATTTGAAGTGTATAAATCTGCGGTTTATGCTATATTGCAGAGCTGTACAATGAATCTTAAAACATTTCAATATCTACCTCACAAATTACATTTTAAGAATATGTACAATATAAATACAAACAAAAACAAATGTGGCAAGAATGCGTAAATAAGAATCCTCAGATATTGCTGATGGACCCATATAATGATGCAGCTCCTGTGGAAAATACCACTAAGTTCAAGCCAGTCTAGGCAACTCAACAAAACCCTGTCTCAAAATTAAAAATTTTTTTAAATTAAAAAATAAAGGCCAGGATATACAGCTTTGTGTGAAGACTCTAGGTTCAATCCCCAGTATTGGGGGTGGGAGAAGGTGATATATAATTCTACATCCATACTTTACCTTTTCTACTGTTTCCTTACATCTCCTTACGTACTTTGACAATTGCATTGTAAGAGTTAGAAGTAGATATGTGAAATTATCATATGTGATAATATATTTTACACAGATATGGAATGCTTTTAAAAACCCCATCTAGGAAAGCAGTGTGCTAACCACTGATGTATCCTTGAGTTATTATTATTTCAACATATCAGGGGTCCTATGGGTTTTAAAAAAAAAAAAAGGCTAACTCATATCCCTAGTCCAAGAGAATCCCAAAAAGTATTCAGGAAAAAATAGACAAGCCACAGTTCTCTGAATGAGTAGATGATTGCTACTGGTTTCATGGAAGTGGTGTGCATGCATTCTAAGCCAAAAATTCTATGTTTGAATTTTGCCTTGAAGATCTTGCAAAACCCAGTTAATCTCTCTGAGCCTCAGTTACGTCATCTGTGAAGTGCAGTTCTAAAAGAGTATCACATATGTGGTGGATTAACTAATGGTCAAATTGTAACACCCAGCTAAACTGAATCAGCATGGTGCTGGGTATGGAAGGCCAACCTGAGGATTGTTGCTGACAATACAAAAGGAGAATTGGAGGAGAAGATGGTGTGCTGTTGATTATTCTGGAGAAGCTTGTCATACTGGTTTCTTGATAGGAACTTGCCTGTTATCATCAGAGGAACTTGGGTCCTCGCTGTCACTGAGGATGGCTGCGTTCTTTTCAAGGGAGCTCAGGTCCTTACCTTGAACATCACTTCCTGGCTCCAGCACAGATCCCTCAGCCTGCTGACACAGATCCTTCATCCCGCTGCTGAAGACTTTCTAGCTTCCACCACTGACCTCTGGGCCTTCCCAGTGCAGATCCTTGATTAAGTCTTGCATGAAACATTGTCGTGGGCTCTAGGCCTCCAGTTGAACTTGTGGAGGACACTGCCATGGGCTCGAGGTCTTCAGCTGGACTCACAGAGGACATTGCCATGGGATCCAGGTCCTGAGCTGGATTCTTTAGGTCTCCAGTGTGCAAACAGATCAACTGCACTCTTCCGCATTTGATTTTTTGGGTGAACATTATAAAATAGTCGTATAGATTATGTGTCCTGTATTAAATCTATTGCTTTTTAAACCCTGACTACAACAGTATGCATAAAGTGCTTAGAAAAGTGCATTAACACTTAGTAAGTGCACATACAATTCTATTTGCTGCCTATCTTTCTCCCACTACTCTCCTAAACTATATTCTTTTCTCTACAATGTAGTAAGGGCACCTATGTAACATTTCCTGGCATCTGCTTCACAGAGCACTTATTTTTTTCTTAAACAGTTTGCTGAATATTTTTATTTGTGCCTGGCTCTGACTTTGTTAATTGGGCTTTTTGTTTCCTGCAAAAATGCAGTGCCTAACTACTGCTGTATTTAGAATTGTAAATTTCAAAAATCTATAAATAAAAAGTTAAAATAAATAATTTACAGGAAGTTAGTCCTGATTATAAATGCAGACTAATGACTTTTCTCCCTATACAAAAATAAAAAGAAATGATTTGAAATAGCCTAAAATCTGTTGCTCACAAATAGTATTATATAGCAGTGGCTTTTTTACTGGTTCAAATTCAGGTAGTGTTAACTTACTGAATAAATGGTTTAGTGTACTGATTTTGGGGTTGCCATAGGAAAATCCTAAAAACTTCATAATTTGGTTAACAATGTTTTAATATTTATATATTTTTTCTAGTATTTTCAACTCAACACTCTTTCAGAGGTATTTCCTCATTTATTCAGAGCCAGTTGTCTTATGGTGGTCATAGTGTTCCAGGCAGGATGGTCAAGGAGGCACCATATACAATAAGATCACTTTTTTGGCGGGGGACGGGAGTTGAGACTCACTAAGGAGTTCAGGCTGGCCTTCAATTCACAATGTAGCCCAGGATGATTTCAAACTTCTGGTGAGCCTCCTGCCTCAGTCTCCCAAGTACCAGGATTACAGGCATGCACCACCACACCCTGCACCACCCACAATAAATCTCCAGTAAAGTAACCTGCCCCAGTGCTAGGTGCTAATATGCTGTACACTGTCCCATTTTTTAATTTAATCCTCACAGCTCACATGAGATAAAGAATTATTCTTATCACCAATATTTTACAGATGAGAAAAAGACTGAGTAAGACAAATTGACTTGCTCAAGGTTACAGAGTTAGTATCTGGCAGTGCTAGGACCCAAATCTTTAGAGTCTTTATATTTTATAACATCAAAACTACATACTTCTTAATATGAAGCTAAATTACTCATAGAAAATAAATAAAATTTTACTTTCTCATTCAGCGTTACTGGTTTTAGAAACAAAAAAACCAACAAAATAATAAAAGACTTAATTATTTTAGTTCATACAAACATTCTTAAGTACTCAATAATTCTTAGGTACTTAAACATGGAAAAAGTTAATCTTCCTCTATTTGTAACAAACTGCACATGGCTACTTCTATAAACAGTTTAAAGTAGGCTATCCAAATCTACTTTTTTTAAGGCTGGAGGATTGTAGCCCCTACCCACATTTTGAATACATACAGAAATCCATCTCATACAGTCTCTATAATTTATTCATTGAGAAAATTGTTCATTACTAGGCACAATTCAATATGAATAAAAAAAAGAACAAAACCACTGACCTCGATATGCGTAATTCAGCTGTGGCGTTTGCAGATATACAGGCATAAATCTTTGCTGTATAAAAACAGTGTTACCTTGATTTACAAACTTGTTTTATGATTTTGGGGAGCATGGCCAAAACCATGGTCACGTCTGTCACCCAACGCAGAGATTGTAAAGGGAAGCAAAATTTTGTCCAACGTTTTTGTTTGAGAACTGAACTGTTTGTGAACAAAAGCACTCATGAACCGAGGTATTAATGTACTGTATAACTAATGGTTTCCATATACAGATAGTAGTACTATAGACAGAAAGACTACAAATGGGTTTAACTTCCAGTCAGTAAAGGTGACATGCTAGCTATTTAACAAAGTAAAACAGAAACTCACTTTTGTGGGCCAGCTGCCCCCAGAGCTTCCTTAAGTAGCTGAAACTCATCTAAAATACAGTTTATATGAAAAAAGACAAAATTTTTAGAACACTGTATGATTTGTATTGAACATCATTAATAACAGTCACATTAGGTTTTGTAAAATCATGATGGAATACATTTCTGATACTTCATTCTACTCATTCTTAATTTGAATGTAATCTACTTCTAATCCTCAAATACTTTTATACACTACTCCACAAACGACACTAGAGACCAATCAACATCTCCACAAACATTACCACTCAGGTATCTCTACAAATGAAACTAAAACATGATTGAGAAATAACAAATAGTGGTCAGAAACAAAATACTGGGCAAAATTTGTTGAAACAGGAGTCTATCCTAGACTTCATCCAGGATAATTATTTCTAAAACCAGACAGTATTTTAATAGGGAAGAACCTTTACAGTGGCACAGGAAGAATGTGAGAATATATTACATTTCCTGAATAGAGATTATTTTTTTGTTTAGAAATAATTTTATACTCACAGAAAAGCTGAAATATTAGTACAAATTTCCTACATACTCTTCAACTATGTCCTCTAATGATAATATATATATAACTATACTAGTTACTAAAACCGTAAAATCAACATAGTTCAAACTGTTAAATAGCAAAGCTTACTCAAATGTTACAAGTTGCACTACTAATAACTTTTTTTTTCTATTTGAAAACTACGTCCAGGATCCCACATTACTGTACCTTTGGTTGTCACATCTCCTTAGTCTCCTACAACCTGCAACGAAGACTTGTCTTTGATGACTGTGGTATTTTTGAAGCATTCCAATCAGTTATTTCGCAGAAGGACCCTTGATTTGACTTTGTCAAATGTTTTCTCACAATAAAAGTAAGGTCATACATTTCAGTAAGAACATCACCTAAGTGATGTCATACCCTCTTTGGTGGATCACATTACATTAGATGTTAATGCCTTATTACTAGTGATACTAATCTGAATCACTTGGTATCTATCATCTTTCTTTACCACAAAGTTACTATTTTTCCCACTGTAAATACTAAACAGCTCAGGAAGATACTTTTATACTATACATATATACAACTCATTAGACTTTCACACCATTTTTGCCATCAACTGATGACTCCCTTGCCTGCAACTATTATTACTGTAGTGTTTGTCTTGTGGTGATTTTCTATTCCCTAAATTCCTTTAAATTTACTCATTATAATTCAGAAGAATGGTTTTTAAACTATTCAAAATACCAAAGTCTACACACTTTTTTTAAAAAAGTTTTTTAAAAAAAACTGGACAACAGTATTTTATCTCCAGCTATAATGACTTAACTCCCTAAATCAGATGTCTAGCAGTTTCTTTTTGAAGGATCTGTGTTTCCGTAAGTTGCTAATGACATCTGTCAGCAGCTGTAGTGTTTCATTTTATATATAATTGTAGCCAAGTTTTTTATTGCAAGTAAAGCATCATGATGCATATTTAAGGTTTTCCAAATAAAGAATCTTGAGCAATCTATTTTAAAGTAGCTAATATCACAGCACATTTGAGGCTAAGGGGTAAGCATCTCTCAGGAAACAAAACAAGGACACGATATACTCTTCTGAAAATTCAATTCATTTCTCAACCTGACATTTTGCCACAGTAGCTTAAAATTATGCTAGTAACAGGAAGTACTAGAACAGTGAATTCCACTATTTTTTGAAGATTCTGCTTTTGAAGATTCTGCTATTCTCACAACAGGATGAGACCCTGCAAACATGAAATACAATTTTAAACTATTCATTTGTTTTTTTCACAAAATGAAAGCCTGTCAATCTAATGCCAAAAGACTTCTGAAGTTTTCAAGAAAATGTCTTATTCATCAAAACTTTATTTTGTGTTTATTAAATACTTCAGTTTTACATGAAGGTAAAAGACAGTGATCCAACTGTTTATATTTAAAGTTACCCAGAACACACAGAATTATTTTAATAGGCAACCTTAATATTATTCATTCCACAATATATTTCAAATAGTATAAATGAAACCTTTGTGATCTAACTTTTCCAACCAAAACCTCAGTAAACAGTAATGAATTCAGAACCAGGCACATGACAAATACTCCAGCCATTTATTAATGAATGAGTGATGAACAATACATATATAATGTATTGCTGACACAAGTCCATAATTTCTTCTGGACTACTTCTACTGCAGACTAAAAGTTCAATTTCCCTTCAGCATATTCAGAAATGAATACATTTTAATTATTTCTTAAGAAAGACTAAAATGAGTTAGAATATAATTCAAATGACATGAAAAGATATTCTTAAAAGTTTTTTATCCCAAAGTTAGAATACTTCTGTAAAGGACATCAAGTCATCTTAAAAAGTGATTTTCGTAATAGTTACTTGGGTGATAAAAACAGATGAGAAAATAAAACTTTCCACTCATATTTCTGATCTTACTGTTCTCATGATAAATCCTAGAAAATACTGCAGATTTACTGACAACTTCATTTTTTGTTGTAAATCTTTATTTAAAGGCATAGCCATGCACAAGACTTTAAGACTCTTAACTAATAAATGAGGTCACTGAGTAAACTGTAGTCATTTTCTGACAGTTGCACAGAAAGTTTACAGCGTGCCTAACTTGTATCTGCACAAGCCTTGAAAATAAAAATACTGCTGGTCCATCCTTCAACACATTTCTCACTACTGGAATGTATTTTACAGTAGACTGGAAAGGCAGAAATACAGCTTAAAAAAGAAAACCACAGTTACCAGTTTTCCTAATTTCTCAGATCCCAAATGACTAGAGAATAATTCTAACCAGCAGGGGGAGATAAAAAGGAGAGTAGCAAGACAAAGAACAGGCTACAGGCAAGAAAAGCAGTTATAATTATAGCTGGGAACATGGAATTTGTTAAAGGAAGTCTACTGTATAATTATATTTGAAAATTTAGCAAGATGCCCAGAGGCTGACTTGCAGCTGTCAGGAACTGGTAACTCTACTTCTGTTCATGCAACGACCACTTTGGCAAATAAATCCACCATCCAGACATTACTAGAACTGACATTTAGAGTAAAGGAACAGAGCTCTTCTCGTGAAACTTTTTTTCCATAATGGATGAAGGCATCCATTTCAACAAAGTAACCTCCATTTCTTAGCTTCCTCCTGTATGTTACCCTCTCTTCCCTGAAAGAACCCAAAGATTTTAGTAAAGTTATTGTCTAGATGCAAAGACTTCTAACTAATCTGCTTATAACATACAATTCCAAATTCAGCAACCTTGCAAAAAAACTCATTTCCCTCTACCTTTACTTTCTCTCAAAACTGTCTGTTCCTCCCCCGATATGTTGCTGTTGCTTTCAATCTTACAAGCATTCTCTGTTAAGCTTAAAAACTAAGGATTTACCTTTGCTCCTCCCCCTTTCTCATCTCCTTTATTAATTTAAGCAATCAAATCCTATTATTTTTTTCTTAAAACTCATCATTCCTCATCAGCTGAGCATGGTGGTGGCATAGCCCTGCAACTGTAGCACCTAGGACTGAAGCAGAAAGATCTCAAATCCAAGACTACTGTCTCAGAACTACGTAAGGTGAGATTCTAACCTAAATTTGGTTATCTTTCAAATCACTTGTATGAAGGTGCTGTACTATTTCTCAGGTGTTAGGAAAATACTGTTTCATTCTTTTTCATTTTAAAAATACAATAAAATTAAATAACTTCAAGAACCAAAAATAAAACAAAACAAAACAAACAAACAAAAAAAAAAACACATGGCAATAAAATTCTTTTTAAAATATCATTCCTTAAGTCCTAACTCCCAGTACCACAGAATATGACCTTATTTGGAAACAGGGTCTCAACAGAAAACAAGGTTATTAGAATAGGGCTATGACCTGACATGATTAATGTCCTCACATGGAGGAGAAATTTGAACACAGACACTCAAAAAGACAATTATGTGTAAACACACACGAAAAAGATGGTCATGTACTGAAGTAATCCATTTAAAGCCAAGGAACACCAAGAATTGTCTGCAAACAACACAATCTAAGATTCTCTTGTCTATTCAGCCAACACTTTTTTTCTTTTTTTTTTTTTTTTTTTTTTTTCCTTTATGAGACAGGGTCTCACTATGCAGTTCAGGCTGGCCTTGGGCTCACTTCGTAGCCCAGACTGGCCTCAAACTCACAACGATCCTCCTGCCTCAGCCTCATGATAGCCAACACTTTTAATTTTGAATGTCCAGCCTTCAAAACTACAACACATCTGTTGCTTAAGCCACCAATTTTGGGCAATTTATTACCACTGCTGTCTATTATATGTTGCTATAACAGAATATGAAAGACTAGGCAATTTATAAACAAAAGAAATTATTTGGCTCACAGTTCTGGAAGCTAGTATCTCTGAGAGGATATTTGCCAGCACCTGGGGAAGGCCTTTGTGCTGTTGTCAAATGTGGTGAAGGCAAAAAGGCAACAGAGAACACCAAAGGAGGAAGAGGGAAAGGGTCAAACGCACTCTTTCATCAGATCCCACTCCAAGGCCTAATCATCTCTTAAAGGTTCCACTTCTCAACACCTTGCACTGGACATTAACTTTCCAATACATGAATATCTGCAGACACATTTAAAGCACAGTACAGCCCTAGAAAAAGCATGCAGCACCCCAAAGTCATTCTGAACTCAATTTTCCACCATAAACCCTACCAGCAAACTACCAAACTTGTTCCATATCTCTGTAGCACCACATTCACACATTTGGCCATGGCAGATTCTTATGCATCATTCCTTCTCTACTTTCAAATACTGAGGCCTGGTTTCTAAATACTGTTCATGGAGGGAAGGGGGCCCCAACCCCACCTTACCCACCTTTGTAAGATTTTTTTGTCACAGCATCTTGTTAAGACATGAAATTGTCCAGACTGAGCTTGCACTTGCAATCCTTCCTCATCAGCAGCCCCAAATGCTGGGACTACAGGTATGCACCACTATACAAAGCCGTTTATCTCTTTAATATCCATCCAACCTTCCATTTTAATACTACTAGACTGATTCAAACACACCATGACCCAGGGCAACTGCTTCCAAATAACTGCCATGTCTAGAGTCCTTTTCTTCTCTAATTAATTCATCCTTTGCACTAGACTTTTACTGAAATTCAAACCCAACCTCACTTAGAGTGAACGAAACAATTATTAGTGTTAAAAAAAAAATTGGCAGTATCCATAGACTCTCCTACAAAAGTCCAATTTTTTTTTCATCATGGTTGACTAACTACACATCATGGCCTCTAAGAGTACAAAGAAATATCAATACTCACCACTCCCATTTCAAATACACAAGGAAATATTTTCACTTACTTAAATACATCAATGCTATTTACAATGACCTAGAACTTTCTTTCTTATCATTTATGCTTTCAAAAAATAAACAGTGTCTTGTTACTTTTCTCTTGTTGCTGAGACAAAATACCCAACACCCCAAATTAGGAAGGAAAGATTTATTTAGCTGATAGTTTGTGGAGGTTTTAGTCCATAACTAGCTCACTCCAAAAGCAGGGTGGCATGGCACCAGGGCAACACTTCAAGGCAGTAAAAGGCAACAAAAACAGCCAAAGCAGAAGGGAGAGAACAAGCCTCTTTTCCTCCCTTATATTGTAAACAGGCTACTACTACTCCCTAAGGTGGGTATAGCACTCACACAGTTTTCATGCCCTCCTCTTGCACAAGATGAGGATGTTTACAAAGTGAGCACCCTGGCCTCTGCTGAGTAGCTTAAACTTCTAAACTTCTCAAATTGACACAATGTATCAATGATTACATACAGTATATTCCTATCATGTGCCAACAAGCACTTCCAGAAGCTAAATCATAAAAAAACAAAATTCCTGTCCTCAAGAAAGTTTCATTTTAAGGAGGATGACACTGTAATCCTAACACTTGGAAGGCTAGGGCAAAATAATCACAAGTTTGAATCTCTCATGGTGAATTAGCAAGACCCTGCCTCAAAAAAAAAAAAAAAAAATTAAAGAGCTGGGGATCTACCTCAGTGGTAGACCACTCCTGGGTTTGATCCCCAGTACTCCACCTCAAAAAAGTGGGTGGTAAACAGATCTGTAAACAGGTAACAAATGGAAATAAATATATACTAACTCAGATAATATTAAGTGCTCAAAAGTAAATCAAAGTAAAGAGAATAGGGAGGCTAGAGGTGGAAAAAAAGACTAAGGTTATAATTTTATATAGAGTGATGAGATAAAACTTCTCTGACAAGGTAACATTTCAGAATAGACCTGAAGACAGTGATGGAAAACGCCCTTTGGATACCTGAGGGAAGGGTTATCAGATGAAGAAAAAGCAAGTACAAAGACAGTTGGAGAAGACTAGCACTACTACAGGACTAACCCCAGGAGGCTGCTGTGTCTATAGCAGGGGGACGGAAGAGAATGAGAGCAGTTGAGGTTTTGGAGGCAGCCAATGACATATGGTTTTAAACCCACTGTAAGCTTTTAGAAAATGATATTTGTTTAAAAAGGGACACCAGTGGTATTTCTGAGTCGCCTATCTGATTTCACAGTGAAAGAATCACTTTGATGTTACACACAAAACACACCTGGGAATGCCAATTGTGTTGTGCTGTTTTATTTTGCTTTGTTTTGTTTTTAAAAAGGGCTGTCAGCTCAAATGATGCTATAAAGTCCAGGCAAAACAATTCTGGCTTGGAATGCAGTAAAGATGGTGAGAAATAGCTAGGTCCTGGTAATGATGATGAATATATACATATAATATTTAGATGCACTTACAATTAAGTAAGACATCTTTTTATCTGCTACTTAAATACCAACAATGTAAGAAAGCAACAATTTTGATGGGTAAAGATGACTCATAACCTCTCTGCTATAAATAAACAATCACAAAGGAAAAGACAGAGAAAAAACCCTATAAGCCAAATGGATTTTAAAAAACACAGGATGTTCCACTTTTGAATTAAATACCAATGCAAGGTTTTCACACACTGGTTTTGTATTTACAAAAGTGACCCCACCCTACATCTAGTGTATAGTTGCTGATGAAATTTTCTTTCTCTTTTTCTGGAGGAACTGCCTTCAATGTATGCTACCCATTGATAAAATTCTGAAGTTCTAGCTGGTGCCTTAATGTGAAAACTGATCAGCATTTTAAAACAGTAACGTTGAGTACACTAGTTGTGATTATTACATCCTCTTTAAAATATCATCACACAAACCAATCCCAGCTTTTGACTGAAGAAACACTAAGATTTTATACTGCATTCACACGTGAAAATTTCATTTTATTAATCTAGAGTACTCAATTCATACACTAGCAATTAACAATATGGCAACATTACTGTTATTGAGATCACTGCATTTAATTTTAATTTTCCTTGAAAACAAAAAACAAGAATGTTTATTTTTCCTTCTGCAAAACTTAGGTAACAAAGTACTTATTCAATTATTTTTTAAAGTGCACTCTCTCATTCATCTGAGTCAAAAAAATTCTTAAATACCATCTAAGTCTCTTACATCTCTAAAATACATATTTTTATTTTAAAATTTGAGCACTCAGTAAGGACATGTCCACCTTTAAGGAAAGAAAAATGAGCTTCCAAGAACAGAAAAGAGAATGTTTATAACATTAAGTATTTGGTTTTACCATCAATATGCATCCTAGAATATATTCCAAACACTATATTTAGGGTATAATACTTAATTGTCAGTAAGTCCAGGTACCAAAAATCTCAGCAATAGTCTGACACCATTTTGAAACAAAAGACTATGAAAATCAATAAACAATCAACTACAAAAGAGCTTAGTAGTGAAGCAAAGGAAAGGAAAACAACTGAATGATAAGAGACAGCAGTAGGGAGAAATAATATGCTTTCCTAGTCTGTACAGTAGCAGAAAGGTAGTGATACTGAACTAAAAGGTAACATCTTACCATTTATTCTTCTGGGCTATCTAAAATAATTTACATAATAAAAACTACTAGTCTAGGTCTTTGCAGTAATGCTTAATTTTTTCAGAATTGCTAACAGAAACAAAAAGTTCCTGCAGCTTCCAATTTGCTGTCCAATATTTTGTTCATTAATTTACTTTATTCCTCCACCATAAAAATTCCAAATTTTTCTCCCAACCATAGTAGAGGGGATTAAGTTAAAGGATCAGGGTCAATATAAAATATCTACTGTTAGATAAGAATAAGGTCAAGAGGTATGTTCCAGAACTTAAAAGTTCATAATGATAAAAATGCAGGAGTTGAAACTCTGACCAAAACCACAGGACCAAGGCTGCACTGACTATATAAAAGTCCTGAAATGAGAATGAAATAATAAGGAGGATAGCAGGCCTGCCAGAGCATCTGACCACATAGTTAAAAGAGAATTTCCTGGGTCAATAAGGCATCAGTGTACTAAAAACTTGTCTTATTGAAGTAAGACAAACCAAGACCAAAAACATGATTTTGAACCACTGAAGAACCAACTCATGTTTTTATTTGGTAAAAACATACTCAAGAACTACACACAAATGTCCTGGTCTATCAAGATTAAGAACAACTAGATTTATGAAAAGTCTCTGCAGATCTGATTTAGGTAGAGGACTTTCTATTCTCATTTGCCATCACATTACAAGTTTCTAATAAAATTACTGTCCCTCCTTTCCCTACTGCATGAAAAAGTATAAAGCATTCTTTCAAAATCAACCCTTCTAGTTAAGATGGTTATACAGTTAGTTTCTCTTAGTTCACAGAAAGAAAGATTTGTGCTAATATTGTTTGGACAGTATTTCATACCTATATCTTGTATTCCAAATAACTACTATGAGGACAACAATACACAATATATTAATTATTGTTACTCTCCTACTACACTGTTTTGAAACTGTTTTGTTATTTGTATTTTTTTCTTTAAAATAAAAATAAAATAAAATCACTATATTTATCATATGAAATTATAAACAAAGGTTCAAAATTATATCAAGAATCTCAAATCTGAAATAAAAGATTTTTAAATTATTAAAACTTTTCTCAAATGTTCTTCAATATTTATTCTAGGTATTTCCTTATATTAGTAAGTTTCCTGTGTGTTGGAAGATACACCGTCCCAAATAAAGACAATGGAAAACAGCATCAACTGATAACACAAGAGAACACAGCAAAATGGTGGATGCTAGCACTGTGTCTTACCATTTTAACTAGAAATCTAGCACAATCTGCCAACAATCAGATCTACAAAAAAATCAAAATGACAAATATTTCCAGGTTTTAAAACATAACTATGACATTTAAAATCTACAAAGAATATTTTTAGTATGATTGTTATGGTACCCTGATTATTTGGTAACAACATTAGAATTTTTCATTCAAATGAAAACCAGTAGAATACCTGAACCAAAAAGTTTGTGTTAGAATTACCAGAAGCTTATTAGAATTTTTGTTAAATACTGAATAAATAAAGTTTGTTAGAATTACCATATGACCCAGCAATTCAACAAATAAATGTACTTATGTACTCATAGTAGCACTACATCCAAAAGACAGAAAGAGCCCAGATGTCTAGCAAGGAACGCATAGACTTTCAGTGACATATTATTGGGCAGGGTGTGGTAATCCCAGCACTGAAGTGGCTGAGGTGGGAAACTCACTGTGAGTACAAGGTCAGACTGGGCTACATAAGTGAGTACAAGGCCAGCCTGTACTACATAGTGAGACCCTGCCTCAAAAAGAAGACATATTATTCAGCCATAAAAAGAAATGAATTACTCACACCTGCTAAAATGCTGAGGAACCTTGAAAACACTGTCCTAAATGCAAAACACCAGACACAAAGCTCACTTATTACACAATTCTACTTATTTGAAATACCTTGCCTAGGCAAATCTATACAAATAGAACCCAGGAAGCAGGAAAGTAATTAATGGGTCTAAGTTTCCTTTAGAAATGATGAAAATATTCTGAAACTCAACAGAGGTAGTAAGTTATACAACACTGTAAAATATACTAAAAGTTACTGAACTGCTAATTTTATGTTATATGAATCTCATCTGACTGAATAAATGAACAAATAAAGCTACCATATCACCCATAAGAAGACATCATGGATCACTAATGTAATACACTGAACACACAGATTATCTCTATAGTATCCTTCCCCAATAACATCTAACCTCAGCCTGATGAACAATATAATGACCAGCACCTTTCAAAAGTCTCCAAGTCATGAAAGACAGGGAAAGACTGAGGAACTATTGCACAGGAGGAGACTAAAATGACATGACAACTAAATACAATGTGAACTGCAAGACTAGATCCTGAAACAGAAAAGGAACTAATGAGAAAACTGATAATATATGAATAAAAATCTCTAATTTAGTTAACAGTATAACAACTAAGAGCAAGAATTCACAAAATTGAAGACATATACATTCATTTTGTGATAAGGGGCTAGGTTCCTCAAACAGCTGAACCTGAGTAACTAAATTTCAGAAATTAGGTTAAACAAAAGGTAAGTTACCAACATTTTCAACGGAAGCTTTCAAAAGTAAAACAAGAGAAGTCTAAGGGAAATATTATAATAAAACACTGTTAAATTCCTACACATTACTATCACAATTTAAATTTAAGCTTAAAATGAAAGCATATGTATTTTAGCAGAATGATTAGAGTAGCACTGACAAGTCAGTTTTGACAATTTAAGTAGATTTAATTTTACTTTAAATCTGTAACTTCTTTAAATACATTAAAATAAAAACATCAAAAACAGATTTGGGCATTTAATCCCAGCACTCAGGAGGCTGAGGTAGGAGGAGCATTGTGAGTTCCAGGCCAGTTTGGGCTACAACGCGAGCACAAGGCCGACCTGAGCTACATAGTGCGACCCTGCCTCAAAAAACCTGGACCAGGAGTTTGGCTCAGTGACTTAAGTGCCTGCCTGGCAGGCACGAGGTTTTGAGTTCAATCCCCAGTGCTGCAAAAAAAAAAAAAAAAAAAAAAAAAAAAAAAAAAAAAAAAAAAAAAAAAAAAAAAAAAAAAAAAAACCCAGATTTGGATATATAATTACATCATTTTGTGTCTGGACATAAATACCAATGTTATCCCATTGTGAAGGAGGCACCATCCTACTAAAAATTATCTTAAAAATACAGACACTCACCAAAACCATTATTTTTTAAAATGAAACCCACCAACATAAATTCTGCAAACTTTCCAATTTTATTTGCAATATTTATATTAAGGCTGGCATACAAACACTACATATCTACACAACTATAATACTAATATTGACAAGGCATCTTTATTTAGCCAACTACTAAAGAGACAACATTTAAATAATCAAGATTTAAGAACCATACACTCAATCTCAGAAGGATTCAACCTTCCTAGCAGTTTGACTTCAGATTTCTAGCCCCACAACTGGCAAACAGTAAGTTTCTGTGTTTAACCCTCCCAGTTCACAGTTCTTTGTTAGGGCTACCCTAAGAAACTAATACAAAACTTCTAGAAAAAGAAGAGCAAACTAATCCAACAACTCTTATAAGAGAGGAAACTATAAAGATCGAAACAAAATTGAATGCATCAGAGACTAAAAAAAAAAATACAAAGAATCAAAGAGCTGGTTCTTTAAAAGATTAAATAACATCCACAAACGCTTTGGCAACCTTATCAAAAAAAGGAAAGAAAAGACTCAAATCCACGCAGTTAGGAATGAAGTGGTGAAATCAAAATGGACCCTGCAGAAATCCAGTAGATCATCTACACCTATTTTGAAAACTTGTATTCTAATAAAATGGAAAATACAGAAGAAATGGACAGATTCCTAGACACATATGAATTACCAAACCTGAATCGGGAAGACATAAACATCATAAATAAACCAATATCAATCAATGAAATTGAACATGCAATTAAAAACCTACCAACAAAGGAAAGCCAAGACCCTGACAGATCCACTGCTGAATTCTACAAGAAATTTAGAGATGACTTAACATCACTACTTCACAGACTCTTTATAAGGGAAGCAATATTCCCAAATTCATTCCTGGAAGCAAGCATTACCCTGATTTAAAAAAAAAAAAAAAAAAAAACAGAGAAGGACCCAAATAAGAGCATTACAGGCCTATTTCCCTAATGAACACTGATGTAGAAATCCTCAATAAGATATTTCCTAAAAGAATATACCAAATCATCAAGAAGATTACACACCATGACCAAGTGGGATTCATCCTAGGGATGCAGGGATGGTTCATTATATGAAAATCCATAAATGTGATACACCATATTAACAGAGCCAAGGACAAAAATCATATGATCATCTCAATAGATGCAGAAAAAGCTTTTGACAAAGTCCAGCCCCCACTCATGATAAAAACCCTACAGAAAATTGGAATAGATAGTCTTTTTTTTTTTTTTTTTTTTGCGGCACCAGGGATTGAACTCACAACCTCGCGCCTGCTAGGGCAGGCGCTTAAGGCACTGAGCCAAACTCCCGGCCCTGGTTTTTTGAGGCAGGGTCGCACTATGTAGCTCAGGCCGGCCTTGCGCTCGCGTTGTAGCCCAAGCCGGCCTCGAACCCACAACGCTCCGCCTACCTCAGCCTCTCGAGTGCTGGGATTAAAGGCGTGCGCCACCACGCCCGGCTTGGAATACATAGTCTTTAACTCAATCTGATAAAAGCCACCTATGACAAACCAACAGCCAACATCACACTAAATAGACAAAAACCCAAAGCTTTCTCTCTAACGTCAGGAACAAACTGAGGATGTCCACTGTCTCCACTCTTATTCAACCCAGTCCTGGAAATTTTAGCCAGAGCAATTAGACGAGAAAGAAATAAAAGGAATAAACACAGGAAAGAAACAAGAATTTGCAGAGGACATGACACTCTACATAGAAAACCCCAAAAACTCCACTAAAAAAATGGTTGATTTAACAAGCAAATTCAGTAGCGTAACTGGATACAAAGTCAACACTCAAAAATCAATAACCTTCCTGTACACAAATAACAAACTCACTGAGAGACAAATCAGGGAAACAACAACTGTTACCATAGCATCCAAAAAAAAAAAAGAAAAGAAAAGAAATACGTGGGAATTAATGTAATAAAGGTTGTAAAAGACCTCTACACTGAAAACTTCAGCACTCTGAAAAAGGTGATTGAAGAGGATATTAGAAAATGGAAGACATTACTTGCTGTTGGGTAGGAAGAACCAGTATAGTGAAAATGGCCATATTTCCAAAACAGTTACACAGATTTAATGCAATTCTGATCAAAATTTCAATACCATGTCTCACAGAATTAGAGAAAACAATCCTAAAATTCATCAGGAACCAGAAGAGACCTAGAATAGCACAGGCAATTCTGGGCAACAAAGGCAAGACACGGGGCATCACAATCCCTGACTTGAAATTATACTAGAAAGCTACTGTGATTTAAAAAAAAAAAAAAAAAAAAAAAAAAAAAAAAAAAAAAAAAAAAAAAAAAAAAAAAAAAAAAAAAACTGCAAAAAAATAGACCCAAAGATCAATGGAGCAGATTAGAAGATGCAGAAAGAACTCCAGACATATTAAGTCACCTTATTTTTGACAAAGGTGACAAATATGCACTGGAAGTAAGACAGTCTTTTGGACCGGAGGTTAGCTCAGTGGCACAAGTGCCTGCCTGGCAAGCGCAAGGCCATGAGTTCGATACCCGGTACAAACAAACAAACAAACAAAAAAAGCCTTTTAACAAATGGTGCTGGAAAAACTGGCTCTGTATAGACCAAAGATTAAAGTTGGGCCCATATCTTTAACCATGCACTAAACTAAATTCAGAATGAATCAAAGATCTTAATATTTAAACAGAAACATGAAAATTGCTGGAAGATAGACTAGGTAAAACTCTTAAAGGCACTGGTGTAGGCAAAGACTTTATGAACAAAATCCCAATCACACAGGAACTATTACAAAGAATCAACAACTGGAATCTCATCTTATTAAAAAAAAAAACCTTTGCATGAGAGAAACTACCAACAGAGTGAAGAGACAACCCACAATGTGGAAAAAAATGTTTGCCAACTGTTCCTCAGACAAAGGATTACTATCAAGTACACATAAAGAACTCAAAAAAAAAAAATCAGACTCTCAAATTTAAGAGCCCAATACAAAAAATGGGCATTTTAGACACATACACACTTCTCAGGTGAAGAAATGCAAATGACAAATACATATATGAAACAATGTTAACATCACTGTCATTCAAGAGATGCAAATTAAAACAACACTGACATTCCACTTCACCTCTGAAAGAATGGCTATCATTAAGAAATCAATCGGTAACAAATGCTATAGGGGCTGTGTGGAACAGGAACCCTTCTCCACTGTTGGTGGAAATGTAGACTGGTGCAACCACTGTGGAAAACAGTGCGGAGATTCGTCAAAAAACTAGGAATGGAGGTCCCACTTGACCCACCTATTTCCCTTCTCAGTGTCTTCCCAGATGAATTAAAAACATCGTACCACAGTGATATATGTGCACCCATGTTTATAGCGGCACAATTTGTAACAAAAAATAGACCTTGGAAACAATCTAAATGCCGATCAACTGAAGAATGGATAAAAAAGATGTGGTATTTTCCTACAACAGAGTACTACTCAGCCATAAAGAAGGATGAACTTAAGACTTTCATAGGTAAATGGATGCAACTACAGATCATACTTACAAGTGAAATAAATCAGACTTACATGAAAGAAATTTTATATATAAAAGATAGTTACACTGCTAATTTCTCTTAATTCGTTGAAAAGAAAGGTTTGTCCTGATATTATTTGCACAATTAAATGAAGGTGTCTTGTACTCTGAGTAACTAACTTAAAGATAACAATACACAATGCACTATTAACCATTGTTACCCTCTATCTTGGTTTGAAATTTTTTTCTCTTTAAAATAAAAATAACTAAAAAATAAAATCAAAAATGAAACTAATAGTTATTACGCAGCAAAATGAAACAATGTACTGCTATATTTACTTAACAGCTCTGTTCTAGAACAGCATTCAGATTGAAAACAAACCACTTTTTTACCCTCTACAGACATGATACTTTACCCAGTCCAATCATCTTTTAAAATACGTACACTGCCTTGATCCCAGCCTCTGTGGTGTGGCTGCCCAGTTCTACACCACACCAGCAGCCATGAATTGGACTTTGGGTGGGTACCTGGTTCAAACTCATCAGTAACCTAGGGTTTGAATCACCTGCTTCAGATTCTCTGTGCTTCTCAAATAATGTGAACTAATAATCTCTGGGGAAAACTTCCTTCTGCTTTGGTTGCTGCAGCAAAAATGTAACAATGCAAGCCAAAGTGAAAAGCAACAGAAACTCCTATAGGTAGCCAGAAAAAGAGTAAGATATGGTTTATTTTGATATATTGCCTTAAAACCAAAACCTCTTCCTATAATCTTTTTTTTTCATATTATTCTCTTTACTCAAAATTTAAAAGCTGCCAAATTAACCCATAGTACCAGAAGTCAGGAGAAAAATTATCTGGGAAGAGGCACTGGCCGTGGAGAGAGGGCTTCAGGACACCTTCAGGGCCCCAGAAATGCTCTATTTCTTTACCATGGCAAGGTTTGCAGGAGTCCACATCTGCGGTGATTTGCCCTGCAGCACACTTTATGCAGACACTGATTAAACATGTTCTATTGACCAAAGACACCTAATCAATGATTTCCTACTCCACTTGGCTTTCCTTGAGGCTTTCCAAGCCAATCTACCTCTTTTTTTTTCTTGCCCTTTTTTTTTATTTTAAACAGAAGAAAAGTAAGAAACCAAAGCCATGTTCTTAGATTATCATCTGAATTATTTATCTTCCTGTTGCATAAATACTTTTTAAATAAGCTAACTTCAGACACCTCCTGCAAACGCAATTCAAAGTAAAACAGAAATAAAGATGACCCAGATTACTCTTTAGGAGCACATCCCAATATACACCAAATACCACTTTTTTTAATGAGACTATTTCATATAAATAAATTTCATTATATTTTCATACATTCTTCCAATAGAAAAGGACAAACAGCATTTAGTTACATAAAACATATATATGTATACACACACACACACACACACACACACACACATACAGGAATATGTTCAAATAGTGGAACAGTTCAAGCGCCTAGGCCCACGGTTCTGCTGGAATGGTGTATGAATTATAAAGGGTGACAGAATGGCTGGTTCTCAAAAGGTATCATGGTATGGTGACGCACACTTGTAATCCCAGTACTTGGGAGCCTGACGCAGGAGGATTACTGTGAGTTCAATGCCAGCCTAGGCTACATAGTGAGTTCAAGACCAGCCTAAACCATATAATGAAACCCTGCCTCAAAGAAAGAGCAGAAAAAGCAGGGGGTGGAAATCACAGGAAGGCAGTCATTACCACAAGGATTTTACAACCTCCAGGTCTGGCCTTCACTCACACTGATTAAAAATTAAATTTTGATAGAAATTTGCCCACAGACACACACTTAACAAATAATATGGTCTAAATTTGAATTTAGTCTGCTCAAATCTGTCTCTTAGTCACTATTCTACTGCAAAGAAAATCTATAGTATTACTAGTAACTCCCTGCCTACAGCTCCTTTGAGAGAGAGAGAAACCACAATCTTCCAATAAACAAAATCTGAGATCAGTACTACCGATCTCAAGTTTTGGGCCTCTCCTTTAACAAGAATGGCAGACCAATCCACTCCCTACCCACAATGGGCATAGTCTTCCTTTAGCTGCATCAATATCATCAATAAAGTAAATGGCCAAGATTTGCAAGCCTATCAGTCATTCTCTCTTTAGCAATGTGGTATCTTTCTTCTTTTGCTCTGTGCTGTGTAGATTTTAAACTCTCAAGAACCACCCTATTTCCCCAAAAGTCTTTCTGCCACGCACTGCCATTAACAATAACAAAATTTGACTGTTTCATGTAAAAACATAAATATACTTAGAGATCTATAGCTATTCCACTAAAATCCATTCATTAATCAAATAATTTCCTCATACGTATAGCACTATATACAGGGTTTACAAGCTAAAAATAAAAATTCTTCACTCTGTAAGCAGTTCAATAATAAAATACAAGGAAGTTTACAAGAAATTACAGGTATTCTTAGTAAACAGCCCACCAGAAAAGGGAAAATCTCATGGGATAAAACTTTAGGATTAAAAAGCACAAAAAGAAAAGAGTATTAAAGGCAAAATAAAAGACACATGTAAATGAAGAGAAGAGAAAAAGAAAAGATTTCCACCCAAGGAAATGATAAACTGCTCAAAATTATTAAATCATAGAGGGCAAGGCAGTAGATAATGAGGGAGTGTATAATCCATCTGAGACAGTTATAGTTTCTACAAGAGAAATCCTCAGCTAGGAAAGTATATTGAAGATGAAGAATAGAGTTTTAAAAGGCTCGTGCTAGATTCAGATCCTTCGGAAATGAATGTTTCCTGTTGGAACTTAAAATAGCCACCGTAGAGGAGGGAAACCTTAACAAATATAATAACATAGTAATATTTACCACTGGAAAAGAATTTTAGAGTCTACCTTACTGCTCCCTAACTCTAAAATAGTATAAAGCTCTAAAAAAAAAGAATTATTCTTTATGCTTAGATAGAAAAAGCTAAGTTCAAAGAGAAAAGGCCAAGGTGCAGCATAATAAGCATTATTATGAATATTCTGCCACTAAAATAGGGAGGCAAAAAAAAAAAAACAAAAAAAAAACACAGACGATTTCAATCCCCGGTACCAAAAAACAAAAACAAAAACAAAAAACAGGAAAAAAAAAGACAAAGACAAAATCCAAACCAGAATATGAAAAACTAATTCTAGAAGTGTCATGAAGAATCAACAAGACCTGTTAAGAATCAACAAGACCTGTTAGATGTAGGGAAAGACAGGAAAGAATCTACAATGCCTTGTTTTTCTTAATCCTTAAATAGGTAAAGAGATTCCTTCTTTATTCTGCTAATTGCTTGTCCAGCTGCTTAATGATGACTTAAAATTATTCCAGTCAATGTATAACAAATTCTAAATCAGTGATATTTTCAAGAGTGCATATTTGACACATGAAGAACAAAAGAAATTTCACATCACTGAGTGATGCTGGGTGCAGAGAACGTGCCTATAACCCCAGCACTTGAGGCTGAGACAGGAGAATTACAGGAATTCAAAGCCAGTCTGGTCTACATAGTAAGTTTAAAGCCAGGAAAAACATCCCTTCACCCTTTTGGGAAACTTGGCATATAAATATTAGACCAGAAAGAGATAAATCAGATCCATGCCTAATATTTACATTTGGGACTCCCTGAGAATTTTTTTCTTTTACATACTATTATCTTCAGTGCTTTCTAAATTAAATCTGGGATAAGATCTTTCTGCCATGAATTTATAACTTTCTATTTCCAGTACTTATTCTCAGTCACTACAACTTAACATTGTGCTGTAACTAAATTCTAGTTCAATACAATAAAAAAAAAAAAAAAAAAAACTCACCTACCAATGCCAAGGCAGGCTATGGATCCATAAAATACACTGTCTTCTTTTTAGGAATAAATTGCAGTGGTGATGTATGATGTTTACCTCAGAAAATGCCACTAACATTTATTTAATAATACAACTTCCTTACACTTCACCTGCGCCACATAATGTTTTTCAGTATCTACATAATAAGGAAAGACAAAGGAACTATAAAATATCTAATATTTCTCTCTAAATATAATTTTCATCTGTGTCCAAAACACAGATTAGAAGTCATATTACTAATAAAAATCAAAGAAAGAATTTAAAACCTTAATCAAAGAATTGGATTCAAAATTTGTAATTTGTTCCATTATCTATTTTTAGCTTTTTCCTCCCATAAATCAGAAGACCTTGTCCCCAGACCACTTCCCAGTTTCAGAACTGGCTCTGAACCATCAACCATTATAATACCCATTAGAATACTCATTAGAATACTATCCTTCCTGTTGGTGATTCAGTCAGAAGGTCAGAAATCCAGATAACAAATAATGATTGCTGTTGGTCAAAAGATGGACATGAGGTTTAAATAGGGCCAATATGCCAACGAAAAGAACTTTTACTTTGCCATGAGGAGAAAAATTATTTTTCTCTGCTACAATTAAAGGATGTTTACTGCTTCAGTTGTTGATGGCAGCCATTCTGTAAACATGAAGAAAAGCAGCCTAAAGACAAAAGTCAGAAAAACCAAGCTGGATCAAGAGCGTTTTAAAGGCCAAGCCCTACATCTTCTACCTCTTTCGAGGTAATTTCTAGTAGAGAACAAAGTAAGCTTCATTCTGGAATGAGGCAAACTATTTGAGGGTTTCTGTTATTCAAAGATGAAACCACTATAATTGTTTAAAGTCTCTCAAAAACAAGTACCTTTGTGAAAATTACTTGGAACTAAAAAATAACTTCATATTTTACAAACAAATCATAATCTTTTGAAATTTAATATAAGCTCTCTTAAATCCATTAAGATTTCAATCACAAAAAAAGTTAATAGACAAATAATTGGTTTAGGCTACATTTACTTAATTGCATAAAACTGTCTACAATACATTTCTCAATAAAGAAACATTGAATTGTAATCCAAGAATGGGTTAATATGTATAAATTTTGAATAATGTCATTCATATTTCCAAAACAGATGGTTAGAGACTCTGCAAAGACACTCTGCTCAATGAGAAGCCAGATTAAAGTTCCATCTGGAGTCTAATGGTTCCATGGTTCTATTACAATTGTCCAAGTCACCGAAGTGAGCCTCAATGGTGTACATCACAGAATCTCTTCAGAGGTACATACAATCTTGCCCCTAAAATTGGAAAATAAGCTCATAAAACAATTTTGTGTATGCATACCCAGATGCAGAAGATTCAATAGGTATCCAAAAGCTACTGGCACTCTCTCAATGACATTAAACTTTTCCTATATCATTTTTCACCAACATGCTCTGTTTAGAAACCATTGCTGGGATACCGCATCATGACCTTAGCTTGACAAGAAAAAGAATAGGTTCATTTTCCCTTTTTAATTAGCCTTCAAATTTAAGTCAGACACCTAGGGGTACTCTTTCAAAGTTCTCCTTCTCTGGTCCTATCAGAGGCATCATTTCTTATCAAATCAGAAAAAAGGAATGATGCAATTTTATGGCTAAATTTCATGGCTAGAAACTGTCACAAAGCTAAAGAATTTTAGCATAGGAAAGAACCTGGATAGTATTCAAAGATCAGAAGTTAGAGCAATGTTCCTAAATGTTCCACTCCCTGAATATGAACCGCTTGTTTAAAACATCTTATAGCAAAGTGGCAGAGTAATGAACTTGTAGTTTATGATTTCATCTCTAGACCACAGGCCTAATTAGGCTAAACTAGCAGCCTACATTTTACCTTAAAGTGTTTGTTGGCCTAACAAATTCATTTTAATTTGAACGTCTTTAGATTGAACCCAGCCTCTCTGAACAGCTAAAGTGGTAAGTATCTGTTATCCTGGTCAACCCCAGAACAAGTGTTCAATTAAAGATCCACTAGACACATAGTCGCTAACCTACAGCACATGTAGCAGAGCACGCAATTTGTATCACTGGAAGCCCTAAAAGGTCTGGGCAAACCTTTTTGAGACAACTCTGTAATTAAAGCTGAATACTGAGGTTTTAGTTTAAAAATAACAACTCATGCATTAAAATCTTTTGTATTAAAAGAAAAACAAGTCTTGCACCACAGGTTCACCACCACTGCACTAAATCAATGTTGCCAAAGCTCTAATACCTCTTGATGAACAATAAAAGCAATTTGTTGAGTTGCACGGAGCTTTTTTTCTCATGACCTGCACTGCATGATATGACATGACACAAAAAGTAGATTACAGGTAATACGTGGTATATGCACACATATATATGCCAGGGGAACATCTATAACCCAAAGCTCCTAACTTTAAAATACTCCAAAATCCAAAACTCGTAACATGGTATTAAGTGAAAATGGCAACAGATTATAGAATTCTATTTTTAACATTAAAAAAAAATTTTAAATCAAATTTAACCTCTCCTAGTAAATACCCCCCAATATTTTTAGAAACAACAAAACTAGTTTTCACATGGAATTTTCTCATGTGATTACTTTCTTTAACCAAGAAATAACCAAAATCATGCCGGAGATTCAACTAGAGTACTTGACTAGAACAAAGCTTTAGGTTCAATCCCCAGTACCACCAAAAGAAGAAGAAAAATAACAAAAATTATCGAAAAGAAAAAAAATAAAAAGGGAGGGCAAAAGGGAGGGAGGGAAAAACAGAAGCAGACAAGCAAGCAAGCAACCAGAACTAAGTGTAGGAAAATCTCATTACAAAGTTATGTATGCTATTCTAATGCCACTTCTTTGGAAATAACTAGAAAATTTTAACAAAGTTTTCTGACACATAAAATACAACCTTTCAATACCCATACACTGACCAAAGGCACTGACCAAAGACCTCATTTTTACCCTTTGTGCATTCTTTGGAAAGTGAAGACGCAATTCCTATAAGCCCTGCCTCTTTATCCAGGAAATGACCAGAAATAGGCAACAATAGCAGGGTCCCATATGAGGTAATGAGGGTGTCATTGGGCTGGGTATGAGGGTCCCTGAGGCTGAAATAAGGAATTAAACCCACCCTTTTAAAATAAGTTTGTAGGTTCGCTGACTCCTATCACAGAAAAAGAATTGTTAGAATAAGTCAGTATAAAAGGCATAAGAAGAATTTTTAGAGGTAGATATAGGACACACTCAAGAGCAGAGTGTGGAGGACTCAAAAAAAGAGGTTACACCTTAGATGTGTATTCTCACTGTCGGCCAAGTTATAGTGTAAGCCATCTATATGGGTTTGAAGTGGAGATAGGCGTTGGGAGTTAAGACATGCAGTATCCTAATGGAGCTGCTTTGTGGGCAGGCAACTTGCAGGTGAAAAAGGACATGTGTGAGGGAATTTACAGGTTACTGAAGTTAAGATACGTTGTCCCCAGTGAAACTGTTTACTGGGCTGGAGAAAAGGGAAATTTGCAGGTCAAAATGATATAGTACCTGGGATTAACGGGCCTTTAGGAATTTAACACTATACATACTCTGTCAGGTTGAAAGAAGGAGGATCACATGCTAGGGTGGCCTCTAGAAGCAGAAAAACAGCCTGTCTTAAAACTCCAGTTGTTTTTTTGTTTTCTTTTGTTTTTGTTTTTTTGAGACAGGGTCTCACTACAGAGCCCTGCCTCAGCCTCCTGAGTGCTGGGATTAAGGCGTGTGCCAACATGTCTGGCTGTGGTTTTTCTTAAAAGCACAATTTTAAAATCTCAATTTCCTGGTCTCCTTTCTATCTAATTTTATTTCCTCTATTCTACCTCAAGGATATTAGTAGAAGCCAGTACAACTCAATTGCAAATAACATGTGCAGACCCTACTGCCAGAGAGGAACAAACTTGAATACAGACCTGGAAAGTAAACTAAACTCCTCTAGGGAGTCCAAGGAAGTAAAACTCTTACTAGATTTTATTTCTGCTTCTAAATGGACCTTCATTCTACCTTGTAGACATCCAGATTAGTCTTAAGTAGTCTGGCATATTAACTGCAGTATTTAATTATTCACTTAGTATTTCAACCCTATGTCCAATACTTTCTTTCTTATATGCATATAATGCAGGAGAAAAACACAAGGTACAGTATTGATTCCATTTTACAAAGATCTCAAATACCTTAAATGTTATACTTTAAAACTTCAACTATCCATAATTTACCTCATTGAAATAGTTAACTTCCGAAATATACTGATTTTCTTTACTGTAAAAGTATATGACATAGACAACGCAACATACCAAAGATATGTCTCTAAATTACATGAACTTTTCACTTTCACTAAAACATATTAACAAAATTTCAAAGAATCATTTAAATTCCTAAGTATGTTCTTCATAAGGATAATCTCTAAAAACGCAGGGCATGCCATGAATGCCATGATTCACATAGGTGTTAGGGCAGAATAAAGAGTTCAGACCACCTTCGTGTATGGGAGTAACAGGTTCAGCAACAACTGCCTAATAGAATGGTTCCACTTCACTTTCAGGAATGATGAAAAGGTCCCAAGGACAAACTCTTGATTATTTCTAATTATTTCCAAGAAATAGTCCTATTCACTGCTTTCCAAAACAAAGAAACTTTCTTCCTTCCCATTTTACTCTGCATGTGGATGTGCTTGAAGCATTTGTATACTGAACTAACACTATAACTGAAATGAGTCAATATGATGTGGGAAAAATGGGAAAACTACTACTCAAAACATGACTAAAATGAGTCAATATGATATGTGACAAATGAAAAAACTACTACTCAAAACATTATTTTATGTGATAAAAATAAATTCCACGTATTAGTCAACTCACCACAAACTCAAAATATAATTCACAATCACTAATTCAGAAGTGTTATTTTTCCTAAAATTCCATTCAATAAATATTCATTAATCAACAATAATATAAAAGCAATAATGAAGGAACCAGAAACTTTAGAAAGTACTCCAGATTCTACCACCTACCGTGATGTGACACTAAGGTAATGATATAATTTGGTGAATTTAAGTTTCCACCAAAATAAAATGAGAAAATATTTAGACATATTTTATATAAAAGAAACTAAAATATTCTTCTTACAAATACACTAGACATCAAAGGTGATTTTTTAACAGTGACACTATTCATTGTATGGATAAAATAAAGTTTCATAGGAGAATTATAGATGATGATGGTTTAAATTCTTGCTTCTCTTTCAGAGAAAGACTGAGATTTGCATTTTGGCTTTCTTTTCATACAAAAAAAAAGTTACTTAAAAGACACCACTCCAAACAACACAAACACATTGTAGGACAACGACAACAACAACAGAACACTGCCACTACACCAGTTAAGGCCTCATTATAAAAAAGAAACAAGTTCTGATTAATAGAAATCAAAAGGGAATTTATTGCCTAGAAACTGGTCAGGTAAAAACACTGAGACAAGCCTGGAGAATCAAGCTTGGACAGGAATCAAGGATGGCAAATCAGAAAAATTCCTGCCTCCATAGCCCAGAAAGCATCACATCAGCAGCTCTTAGGTCTCACACCCATGCTGTCTGGCCACGAAGATGGCAGTGCTCAAGCTTCGCAAGAACCTCATGCAAGCCTTTAAGTTTCTTTAGCCTCGAAAGGTGAAAGGCAAATTTCTATTTAAAAAGAAAGGGGTTTGCTAAGGGTTTAGGCAGTGGAAACTACAGATGTCCTCTACTAAGACCTACTTTTGATAGTGGACAGACTTAAAGTACCTTTACTTTTTGGTTCAGTGCCTTGTTCACATCTACAAAAATGTTCAAACTGAAAACTTCCTTCATAGTACACATCTCTAGCATTATTAGATTTGTCTTGTACAATTGCTAGTACAAGACATAAATTTACTCTGCCTAAAGCAGTTCTATCGACCAATACTAGACTAATTTGGATGGGGTCTAGCAAGTTTCTTAATACACTCTAAGTATTGCCTCTTGCTTTATATTCTACCCGTCTGCTAATTTGGTTTCTTGCTTGCCTTTTTTTCTGCAGCTGTGCACCGGGTTAACTGTTTCAATGGTTTTCCCACAATAACTCACAAATTTTTTCCTGATCAGTGTGCTGTATGATTGGTTCTTTGTTCCTAAGATAATTATTTTACATTTGTCTACACTGAACTGCATTTGCCATCTGCTGGCCCAATCACCTAAACAATCCAAATCTTTTTGAATCTGATTGCATTGTTCCTCATTATTTCCCCTAGCTCCAATTTTAGGATCATCTGCAAACTCCGATATCTTTTCTTTAAAGCTTGGACACATTTCATTTTAATATAGAGGATTTTTTTTGTTGTGTGGTGTTTGTTTTTTTTTGTTTTTTTGGGGTTTTTTTAGTGACTCTTTAGACACTACAGCTGAAATCTTCTTCGAACTTGAAATTTCCCGTAAAGTTTAATCAAAGATACCTTCCGATTTTACAGTCAAAGTGTTTCGGGAAACAAAGCTAAGTAGAATCTATTCTATTTCATCTTTCCTTGAATTGCCAAATTTTAAAAAGTATTATGTCTTCTAATCCCTAAGTACAATTTTTTAGGGAATATAAAAATTCTGCTTTCTAATATAGACATTCATGGCTATTTTCTTTGGTTATAACTTCCCTAAGATGTACACAGAAAAATTTTCAACCATTCACTATACATGTCATTTCACTACTCATAAAAAATATTTATTGAACACACATCACTAGTTAGCATTGAATACACTGCTGTCTTACTGCCTTGGTCCAAGGATTGATCTCCTAAACTTCAGTATCCTATTGACAAAGATGTTAGAGGATGACTTCTACGAATCCATCAGCCTCTAGCACTCTGAATTGCCTTTCATCTATTGAGTAATATACTACTTCCATTAAAATTCTAAAATTTTACCACTTCAGAATTCCCGGGTTCCGTTTAATTGATTATAAAACAATTTTAAACCTTCTTACAGTTTACTATTTCTTTTACAGAGTTTTAATACAGTGTAGAGGCAGTTAATTAGCAGAATTCAACATTCAAATCAGATTTGCTTGACAAATGTGAACATAGTAAATCTTTGTTACGCCTTCCACAAATGTAGGGGACCAGGTACACCTTTAGATCTAGGAAACTATTACATTCACAAACTGTAATAATTTGCTTATACTATCAACTCTCCACAAAATTCCTATTTGTGTAACTCATCAAAATTATAAAAATTGTGTATTTGTTGCCATCTTGCTATTTCAAGTGGCAGGTGTAGAAGACAAACTGAATTTAAAATTTTCATTTATTCATTCAAAAGTTAGTGGACATTACAAAATGCATATAAAATACTGTCTGCCCTCAAGAAATTGAGAAAGATGCACACGAATGGAAATAAACTATCACAGTGGAGGTACAGTTATACGGAAGTAAGTAAAAGGCAGAACATACTTCTGGATATTAGATGAGAAGCTTTGAGAAGGACTTGCAATTCAACACTACTAAATACTGTCTTTCAAAAGCAAATTCACTAAACTATGACTATTATTACAGAAAAGAAACAGAAAATGCTAACCAAAGTGAAAAGTTTAAAAAAAAAAAAAAAAGCCATCTGCTGATTTTTTCTGTATGGTAGAATCATTTGACTTTTGTTCTTCTAATATTTCTTGTAATGACTGTATGTCATACATATAATACGAAAGAAACAATAAAGCATTGTATGGATTTTCAAAGCTGTACTTTGACCAACTGAATATTATTACATGAAACTATACAGGTCAAAAACTTCTAATGTAGAACAGAAAAGTTAAGTAGGCAACAAGGAATTTATATATTAAATAATATATAAAGGCTCTAAAAGATACATTAAAAAATTCATGATGTATTAAGCCCTGTTTGTGAAACAGCCACTGATTTAGGAGGAATGACTTTCATTATAAAGTAGGATTTGAAACTACATAAAGAATAATTCCTAAATAATGACATTATCAGTTTAGGTCATTCATATAGGTTCATGGAAAAACCCTGTAACAATTCATTAATCTTAATTCTTTTTTCTAAGAACTGATCAAATGACACTAAAGTTCTCTCCCAGGAATACTTTACCTGTATCTTAACATATTTAATAAATCTATAAACATCCACTGACTTATTTCAAAGATTTCCTCATTCACTAAAACCTTGATTTTTGAGTTAAATTCTAAATTAAGTCACAACATTCTACATGATTTAATTCTATCTGTAATCTGATAAAGGCATTTCAATTGAAAAACTATATATACCTTAAATTTCCCACATGATGCAGAACATAAGGAAAGAAATGTGGATGTGTGGGGAAAAAACAATAAGGATTTGGAATCAATGGCAGAATACTGAGGGAAGTGTCAATAAAAATTTACATAATGTAACATCTGCTTACATTCTCAGAATTCTAGTTTGAATTTTATGCTCTATGCTACATAGACTATAGCTGAATTAGTAGTATCCTGAAATCTAATTGGTAACCTGAAATTTTGAAATCTCTTTTGAAGTGTCTTTGGAGCTTATCATGATTATGAAAATAATACACGCTTCATCTAGTCTGAAAATTTCTCTAAAAAAAGGAAACATGCAGAAGTTTCAAACTGACATTTACAAGTCACCTCCAGTAGACAAACTCTACCTTTCATAAAAGTGCCAAGATTTAAAAACTGAACATTTCACATAAAAACTCAAGTTTTTAAATTAATTCAAAATATAAATAAATATTTAAATTTTTAAAAACTTGATTCAACAGTTCTGAGCCCACTTTTCAGCAAAGCTCTCTAGTTATCCAGGTTTGTAACAAACCACTTTCCTCCCTTTCTATTGCTTAGCAAGTTCCATTGGGACTAGGGTTTAGAACCTCTAGTAGACGAGGGAGGCAAGTCAATCTTGATTCAAATGCCAGCTCTTGTACCACCAAGCTGCATAACCCCAGGAATCTCTTTAACATTAACATTTCCTCATCATAACAAGATAATAGTCATTTATTGTTCAGGGGTTAAAAATGAATCAACATATATAATACCAAACCCAAAATTAAATGTTCAATAAATTATAGCTATTACTAACTACTTGGATTGCAATTACTAAACCTATTTAACTTAGACTAACTATAAACATTTCTTTCCTTTCATAGACTACAGTATAAAGAAAAAAATATAAACACTATTGTCAATCATTCCAAAAGCTCCTTTATAAAATACATATAACAATATAAATAGCAATGCTGGTTTGTTGTATTAAAATGAGTTAATATTTGGGAAATTGTTAAACCTAGTACAACACGCATACTAACAACTCTAAGTAGAAAAAGTTGTTACAAGTAACAATACTAGTTGTAGTTCCCAAAGGACAGGCACACATGAGCTTTAATAAGTATTTGATGAGAAGCAAGTGATGA
Organism: Dasyprocta punctata; assembly: GCA_004363535.1. Lineage (NCBI taxonomy): Eukaryota > Metazoa > Chordata > Mammalia > Rodentia > Dasyproctidae > Dasyprocta > Dasyprocta punctata. The sequence goes on along the minus strand of RJWM01017451.1, from coordinate 4,179 downwards.
GCCAAAATGCATCTGAATGAACACAAGCCCACTTACCAAGACTATTTCTTTGTACAGTCTTAAGAATACTCTCAACTACCCCCGTATTTTTATGTTAAAGTTGAAAGACTGAAAACAAGTCCTCTTAAATATGTAGAAACAAACTTCATGAACTGGGCTTGACCACAAATTAAACTCTGACAGAAACAAAATAGTTAATACCAAGCATAAGGCAAGCACATTACATGGTGTTCATAATTTATTCCTCAAGAAGTTTCAGAGTAACCCTGTTTTATGACCAGTAGGGCTAGACTGTCTGAGTTGCACTTGCCAATTCTTTTGTCTCTGCAATAATCTCAGCAGCTAAATTAGGACCAATAAAAAGAAGAATCTTTTAAGGGTAATAGTTCCAACCCTCAGCCAGCAATGAAGAGAGTTGGTCAAGCAGCAGCAGTGGTTCTCCATTAAATGATACTAAAAAAGATGATTTGATCTACGGCATTGTAATCACCTCAGTTGAAGCAGTTTTCAATTATTCTGAGAATCAAAAACCTTAATTCCTCAAGTATTTCATTTAACACAAAAGGTAAAGACAGTCTTTTCTGGCTAACGTAATAAGTATATTCCAGACTCTCTGTCATGTCGGAGAAATTCTTTCAAGACACTCAAAACAATGAGGAAAAAACAACAAAATTTACTTAAAAAGAGTAATTCATTTTGAAACCTAAATAAAACTTTACACAAACTTGCCTTTGATAATCGACTAAACAAGCTGCACCAGCATCAAGGGAAGATGTGTGGATATCTAGCAGGTGCTGCAGTTTATCACAAAACCGTCTAAAATAATTGGAAGTGACAACTAGCACTACCACAAATGATTTATTAGTCTTTCACTCAGCTTTTCAGTTTCCTTGGGGCCAGAATGAATAATTTACCAACTTTCTATCTTCCAATCATTAATTCTTCCCTATGCATCCAAACTACATTTAACTCTGCTAGGTTCAGTGGAATAAAACATACAATAGGAACATTTTTCCAAATATAGAATTATTTGACTATACATAAAAGGAAATTTGTCAATCAAGATGTACAATTCAGATCCAGAACTGGTTAAGGGTTCAAAGTCAACAATTGCAGTCAAGTTTAAAGTTGCTGACAGAATAAATTAAGTGAAGAGGAAAAGAAATACAAAGGCTAGCAACATACTTCTCTCATAGGTAACGGAAGTCTGCAGGGGCTACTGTGTATAGAAATCATAGGGGCAACCTAAATACACTATAATATAGTGACTTTAACACCAGAGTCACCAGCTCACAGAACCTCATTCACTGACTGTAACTTGCAGTACTGTCCTACAATGACACAAAACATTCATTGCTGTCCCTCAATGAAAGGTGGAAACTTTAAAACCTGAACATACTTGAATTTTTGTCAGACAAAGTAGATTTAATATAGAATAAGACAAGGCTCATTTTCTTTAAAAGATTTTAGTAACCATTTTAAATGGTTTTATGAGATAATCACTAATTCCAGTAAATTCAGAAAAAAAAGTGTAAAAACCAAAGGAAAAAAAACCCAAAAAATTTGATAATGTAGTGAAAAGTATGTCTATTAATTATATATTTTTAAAAAAAAACACATACAGGAAACAAAAATCACATCCTAAATCCACTTTTGATGTAAACTAGTCTTGTCTCATTAAATCAACATCTATGATTAAAACATAATCTCTGATACATAATATATTGCACTGTTAAGAGCAGCATCTGCTTATTACACAGCATACATTTTTCAGCTTTCTGAAACTACTGCAAGAACTCAGCAATTCATTTAACTGTTTTTAATTTTAAAAAAATACTTTCAGTGAAAGGGCTAATAATACTAATAGCTAATATTAGGCATTCTGTGAGGAAGCTTACAGATACTGGAACACAAAAAATTTCATAAGTTGACAGTTTCTCTTTAATGTTTCAAGAGTGTTTCACAATCCATATCTTAAGTGTACACGTTTAAATTCAATTTTAGATAGAACTTCTAGCAAATAAACAATTTCTTCCAAAATAAAAGTGCATTAAATAAACTGAACTAACAAAAATCATAATATAAATTTGAATGTAAAGAACGAAATTTACATTATAACATTTTAAAATGATCTCTCTTTAAAAATTTCAAAATGTTCATGAAACAAATGCTTATTTTCCAATAATCCATAACTCAGGGAGATACCTAACTACTTGAACAAAAAAATCATACTGCTCACATTAAGCAAAATCAGGTCTTATGCACTGACCAGGCACACACTGCAATAATAAAACAAACAGCATAGACCCTAGCTTTCTACAGATTAAAATAAAGCAAAAATATAAAAACTGGATAACATTTTTTAAAAGCATCTTCTTGAACAAATTTTTAATAAACAGCAATTTTCTTATTTTTAATACTGAGAGATAGGAATGACAGAAAGACAGTTTCTAAGGGAGCGGGGAACAACCTCACAAGGTTGTTTGCAGCCTTTTTGCCTTAAATAAAATCAATGGATTACCTTGTAAGAACAGCAAGAAAAGAGAGAGCATGACTAGCACCAAACTGCTAGACAGTTCTCCCTATAGCTAGAACCTGGGCACAGTTCTCAATAGTTGATGGCAGCTTGTCCTGTGCACTCAAAATATTGAACCATGCAGAACTCTATGAATATGTGTGGAAGAAGACTGTGCAAAGTATCCTAACAATGCAATGTCTAAGAAAAGAGAAACAGATATACAAATTATAGTGTTGATGTTGTCATACTGTGAAATATAACAGTAAAAAGTAAGTCAAATATCAAACAGTAGCAAGTAACAAGTTCAGGGAAAATACTAGGGAAAAGGGAAAAGGAAGAGAAAATTGCACAAAAGCTAGTAGATTATTAGGTAAAATTATGAATTAAAAAAGTATAACGAGGCATGGTGGTGCACACCTGTAATCCCAGCACTCAGAAAGCTGAGGCAGGAGGATCACTGTGAGTTCAAAGCCCACCTGAAGTGAACTCAAAGTCAGCCTGAACTACATAGCAAGACTCTGTCTCTAAATAAATAAATAAACACAGAGAAAGGATATAAATTAATTTCAGCATGATGGTTATCTCTGGGAAGAGGACTTCCAAAAAAATTTTTAAATATACATGGTACATGATAATGTGCTAACTCTCCATGATTAAAAATAAAATGTTGCCTGTTCCACGTATATTCTATATTTTCTAAATTTTATTAAATCTAAGCCAGGATATATTTTCTGAAAAAATTTAAAAGATTTTCTAGTATCAATACCTGAAACATAAAGAACCTATCACCCTAAAAAGCACTGATTTGCCTAGTCCCCGTATTCTAAAAGTTAAATAATTTTAACTTAAGAAATTAAAAAGGTCCACCCTCTTTTTTGATTTAGGAATGATTTCAGAGCAGGTTCTCAGGAGATTCCACACTTTGCATTTGAGAGTGGAACTAACGGTTTCCACTATGTGGGCTTCCTGAATGAAGTTAAGAACCGTCTCAGCAGAAGTTTTTAATAAAATGGTTCTGTCATTTGCCATGAGAACAGGTTTGAGAGCCCAACTCTCAACTTCTTGGCTCTAAAAACCTGGGGGTACTTATCACTTTGTTAGTATGTTCTTTTCCATTTTCTTTGTATATGAGGTAGTAAACTTGTACTTGTTTAAAAAGCAAACAAGAATTCCTAGTTACCTAATGAAATCTTAATTTTAAAAAATCCAGTACCTCGAGAATAAGTTTTTCATCTTTTATTAAACTTTACTGCAATCGAATCTCTTTTAAATTCAAGCCCATTTCTTTATAGGGCTTTGGAAATCTGACAGATCATCTACAGCTATATAGAAATACTGTAAGATGTCTTCAATGAACAGTTACACAAAACAGAAGTTTAATATATTTCTTTTGTCACCATGAAAAAAATATCAAAGACACTGTTAATTTTTACAAACTAATAAATATTCTCTCAGAGTACTAGCCACCTGATTTTTAAAATTACTGGCTTGTTATCTTAAACTAGAAATCATATGCAACTTATATTGATGTTTTCTACCTGAAGTGTGTCATGCAATATTGTAATTTATCTCATAAATCTACTAGAGTGTGATCAAATCCTATCAACTCTGATTGGCATAAATTTGAAACAATGAGGCAACCACATCTGTTAAGTACCTGC
>RJWM01017450.1:0-42945 GCA_004363535.1 Dasyprocta punctata | reverse complement strand
GTGGTGGTACACGCCTGTAATCCCAGCACTCGGGAGGCTGAGGCAGGAGGATTGTTGCAAGTTCAAGACCAGCCTGGGCTACAAAGTGAGCTCAAGGCCAGCCTGAACTGCATAGTGAGACTCTGTCTCAAAAAGACCAATCAATCAATCAATCAGTATGTCACCTTGCCTAAAAATTTCCCTGAGGATTTTGATGGAACCTGAGTTTGTAAAGGAATTTTTTGCATTTCTACGGATTTCCACTCACATTTCAGAACTGTGGGATTATAGACCTTGACATTTAAATCAGAAGTCTATTTTCCCTCTGTCCTTCTCCAAACACAGTAGCAGCTGAAAGCTCTTGCCCATTGCTGGCAGACACTGCATGCTGGGAGTGTCCTAAGCTTGCTCTGCCCGGCGCAGGCTGCTGCTTACTGTCTGGGACACACTGGATCCTGCAGGCTCTGGGAACGGGAACACGCTGTGTCAACTGCAGAATGTGGGATTTATACCCTTCCCGTGGCCTTTCTTTACCAAAGAACTTTTAAAAGGGAGCAGACGTAATGAGCAGCAATCCCAAATGTGAACATGGAGTACAGATCACGAGCGGGGTCTCTGGAGAGTAACTTTGACCTGTTTGCTTGCAGGATGCCATGGCTTTTAACAAGTTCAATGTTCTGCACTGGCACGTCGTTGACGACCAGTCTTTCCCTTACCAGAGCACCACTTTCCCCGAGCTGAGCAATAAGGTGAGTGATTCATGGTACTGAAGGTCTACAAGACTCCTTGTCTGGCTTCATTAGAAGTTTGTAACTTAAATGGTTTTTCTAATGAATACAATCAAAGTATAACAGTGATATTTGTAGTCAAAAAAAATTTTTTAGGTGATGGTTTAGCATAAAACTTGTTATTTCTTTTTTTTTTGGTACCGCCGGGGATCAAACTCACAACCTCACACCTGCCAGACAGGCACTTAGGCCACTGAGCTAAATCCCAGGCCCTATGTTTTGAGACAGGGTCTCACTATGTAGTTCTGGCCGGTCTTGAACTCACTTTGTAGCCCAGGCTGGTCTTGAACTCACAACAATCCTCCTACCTCAGCCTCTTGAGTGCTGGGATTAAAGGCGTGCACCACCACACCTGGCAAAACTTGTATTTCTGCCAGAGAAATACTTCAGCGGCACAGTGCCTGCCTGGCAAACACAAGGTTGTGAGTTCAAGTCCTGGTACCAAAAAAAAACCCCTCACTTACATTTCTGTTATTGTTATAAATGCTACTGTAATGATTATAAATGTTACTGAAATTGTAAATAATCTCTGGGGGTGGTATAAATAAAATTTTTTTTTTAGACAGGATCTTGCTGTGCAGTTCAGGCTTGCCTTGAACTCACTCTGTAGTCCAGGCTAAACTTGGACTTGCAGTGACCCTCCTCAGCCTCCCAAATCCTGGGATTACAGCTGTGTTGCACCACACTTGGCTTAAAATTTGTTCTGACAGGCGCAAGGTTGTGAGTTCAATCCCTGTTGGCACCAAAAAAAAAAAAAAAAAAGAGGTTCTTTTTCAAAAATTTATTCTTTAAAAATTTTATTTATTTTTGTACCGGAAATTGAACTCAAAACCTTGAGCTTGCCAGGCAGGCACTGTGCCATTGAGCTGTATCCCTGGCCCTTTAGAAGTTTTTTTTTTTTTTTACACAGCACTGGGGATTGAACTCACAACTTCACGCCTGCTAGACAGGCGCCTAAGACATTAAGCTAAACTTCTGACCTGTTTTTTGAAGCAGGGTCGCACTATGTAGCTCAGGCTAGCCTTGCACTCGCGTTGTAGCCCAAGCCGGCCTCGAACTCACAACGCTCCTCCTACCTCAGCCTCCCGAGTGCTGGGATTAAAGGCGTGCGCCACCACGCCCGGCTTACCTTAAAAAATTTTAAACTTAATGTTGATATGAATAACTGATGACATACAGTTAGGATGTGAAGTAGTCAACAGTAGTTTTATTTTAGACTGAACTGTGTGGAAATGTGGAAATGACTGTTTTTCACCCTGAAAACCCCCGTGGAGTAGAGAAAGCCAGCAGCAACGAGTGCTCTTTCTCCACTAAGTGCTGAGATGGACCACTCGGGAGTGGCCCAGCTGGGCGCTCCTCAGTGTCACCCAGTTAACCCCGTGTGGCTGAGGCCAGCCCCTGCCCCCCGCGGTTTCCTGCCTGTCCCACTGCCTTCCGGTGCGGCAGGGCTGGGACTCCAGTCTCCTGGGGCCACGATTCAAGAACCGGCTCCAGGGTTCTGGAGTCCAGGCTGACGTGACTAGCAGCCCCTGGGTTTGCGTCTTCTCGCTCATGATGGGGAAGCTCCTGCGGACACAGGAGCAGGACAGCGTGCGCCGGGCAGACCTTGCCCTCCCAACCACTGCATTATTTTCAGTCAAATCCCACATAGCGTCGCGCTTGTCAAAAGGCCTGTTTTTGTTTTTTAAATAAACATCACAATTCACTACTGCAGCTAAAAAAAGAACAGTAAATTAGAGCGTACACTAGCCTTCACATTTACCACATATCTTTTCCTCTTAACACTGCTTTCGGACACCCACAAGGTCCATACACAGCGGCCAGTTAGTCTGTTGCTAATTCTCTTAGCTCTCTAAGTGCTGGCCTCACCAGCTGAAGAAACTGAGTCTGTATCCTACAGATTCTTGCCATCTAGGGTTTATGGACTGCATCCTCTCAGTGTGACAACATCGCCTGAACTTACTGTAAACTGGGACTTCCATCTGGTCTTGGTTAGACCCAGACTTAAAACGTAGGGTGGAGGCTCAGGACTCTGAAGTCCAGCACTGACGGCCTAGACTTCGAGAAAGGTCTGAGGCAGAACCTTCTAACACATTCCCGCTGGCCTGCACGACCCGTGCGTGACGTCCCATCAGGTGGTGTGTGGTGCTCATGCTGCAAACTGATATAATCACTGTTATCAGTTTTTTCACCAATAAAATTAATAAAAAGTCACCAAATGGTGGCATGTACCACCAGTGGTTCAAGCTGCCTAACAGACACATGAATTATACATCTTAACGTGTTAATGGAACTTTAGTTCTAAGTTTTATGGTGACATTGAAGTAAAAACAGGCCAGTCCCAGAGCCAACTACTTTTCAGAATATGGGGATTTTTAAAAGGTAATAATGCTTAAAATGGATACCGGGAGTCCACTTCCTGATCAAAGAAAACATGTGGAGTGGACTGCTGCCTCTTGGCCTGAATGAAAGTGACACTGAGTTGGATTCCGAAGATGAGGCCACACTACAGAACTCTGATCATAACTTACAGGAAGATAAAGAGGATGGGACCACCAGAGAAACAGAAATCTCAGGTTTCTCAGCAGATGAACCAAAAACTGAAACAGAGACCAAAGCAAATGCATACGAAGTGTGCCCTTCTGGAATTCCCTCAGACATGTGGAACAAATATCAAGAACTGCATAAAAAACATTCTGAATAGAAAACTTCAACCTCAACATTCAGAGGGAGAAAGAGAAAAGGCTCCAGAAAAGATAAACTGATAAAAAAGAATCTTAAGGTGAGCAGTCCCTAAATGAAACCCAGTAGGAGGAGCTTACTCAGTACTTTGGAGCCAAGGATTCAAACCTCCTGTTAAAAAAAAAAAAGTGGAAAAATCAGGCCTTGAAAAGAGGATAAGCCGGGCTGTGGAGGAGTAGGATGTTGAGAAGGCTCAGGAACTCAGCAACCACTTAGCTCTTGAGAGCTGGGTGCAAAAATTGCCAAAGCAGTCGCTTGCCACAAGTTCGTAAAAGCCAAAAAGGAGGCTGAAAACCAGGCTGCTTGAAAAAAGAAACTCACATGGAGGTTTGAAGCAAAGAGATGGGAAACCAAAGGCAACATGGGAAGTATGTGACTGGGCAGAATCCTTCAAGGCACACGGAGACTTGTGTGCTTAATTCACAGAGAAGATTTCTCTGCATAGGTTAGATACACCAGGAGACTGATAGAAGTAGAAAAAAGCAAGCATGAATCTTGGGACTTAGCAACTCTTTTCAGTTTTTTTCTAAGAAGTTCATTCTGTTGAACGAAGTATTTTGTTATTTATGTAAGAAATCTGAGGGTCCATACAGAAAAAGAAGATAGGATTTTATTTATTTATATAGACCTACAGTATAAAATCAACTTTGCTTTTATCTGTTTGGTATAGCATAGCCATGATTCTTGTACTTTCTTCTCCATTCTTGGTATAACTGCACTTTTGTCTGAAATTATGTTTTTAAGATTGGCTTTTGTTTGAAATGAATTAGTCATAAGTGCAAAAATAAATAAATAAATAAAAGGTAATAGTTAAAGTGGCTATGAAATATAAAGCTATGCTTTGTAGTAGGTAAATTTTGATTCTAAGATTGACAAGGCCAGTATTTTTAAGTTTCCCTCTGGAGATTTTCCCTCTTGTTTGGTTGGACATTTTCTTGGAGTTGAAATAGCATGATAGTAGGCATTTTTAAAACAGGAGTCAGTAAATCTGGGATTAATCCAAAGATTCCAAGAATTTATTGATAAAATGATTTGACAAAAGGCCCCAAATGCCTATCATCCTGAGTAGGGGTAATTTAGAAGAAATACCATCCTGAGTATGTGCAATTTAGCAGAAATTTATTTTTTGTGTCCTGTTGATTTCCTACTCTTGAGAGTATGACACTGTATTTTAAAGTGAATCATCATATGGGATTACTTAGTAACTGCAACAGCAGGAAAACTGGCTATGAGGTATCAGAGAACTGCCAACAATTTCCAGAACTAAATCTTTGTATATTTTAAATTGAATATTACAGGGAAGCTATACCTTGTCTCTTGTTTATACACAAAATGACGTCCGTAAGGTGATTGAATATGCCCGATTACGAGGGATTCGGGTCATACCAGAATTTGATACCCCTGGACATACACAGTCTTGGGGAAAAGGTAAGGACTTCATGTTTTATGTTGCAAAAAGTAAACACCTAAGGTTTCTGCACCCCTTGTTGTATGGCTTGGCGTTTTGTCATTTTGTTCTTTACTATGGTTTACACAGTAGTAGCACTACTGACAGATGTAACTGAATAAGTATGTGTCTGCCATGAGCAGGTACCTAGGTCTAGGTACCACCTAAAGAATAAAAGCCAAGAGAAAAAGAAAAGGGGAAAAAATGATTTCAACAAATAGAAGCAGATTTCATGGCTGAGGTAACACTAAAATGCTGCCCATGTGCAATCACAGAGTGTATTTGTGTTCCTGTAGAGGGATTAGCATGGTGGGAATCGCAGCTGAGGAAAACCTTTGCCAAAGTGATTGGCTGAAGGGGAAAGAGACCTGAAGTGTTAGACCTGGAGGGTGAAACAGGAATGGAAAAATAAAACTATGGCAACTGAGTGGCTCCAGGAGGAGGAAAAGCTAGGGGGTTTGGTGGCATTCTTCAAAGAACACAGTAGAAGCAGAGAAGGGAGCTTGGGGAAACAGAGGCTTTGGTTTTTGTTAGATCATATCCCAAGTGCTGCCAGGATTTCTAGTTGTATCAGGCAAAGAATTTGATACATGGATTGATGCTTGAGAAAGAGCTGGGGCAAAATGAGGATTTGGAAACCACTGACATTTGAGGTGGATAAAATCTGAGGCTGAATGAAAAAAGAAATAGGTAAAGAAACAATGTTTGGGAAAACAATTTTTGCCGGAATAACTTGAAAGAGATTACCATAGTAACTCTTGGTAAACATGCTTATCTTTCCTGTATCAGATTTTTTTTTTCTTTTTTTGGTACTGGGGATCGAACTCAACCTTGCGCTTACTAGGCAAGGGCTTGAGCCACTGAGCTAAAACCCCGGCCCTTGCGTAAGATTTCTTATGGCTTCAAAATAAAGTTCAGATCCTGATAGGCGGTGGTTCCACAAAAGATTTTGACTTTATGATGATGTCAAAGTGGCATGGACTCAATATACGCCATACTTGGCACTTTAATCTTCTCCAGGCCAGTGATATGTGGGAGCGATACACGTTCAGTAGCAAAGGCCTTCCCAGCCAGGCACCCGGTCACGAGAGGGAATGAGCCACACACGACAGCAGTGACGGTGAACCTTTTAGCGCTTTCAATGCTACGAACAGCCTGCTGCGGCCTGTGTGCCACAGGTTCCCCACCGCTGCTCGGGAGCGGGCTGTGCTGCCGAGCTATGCTGTTTGCTAGGTTAGGTGTGTTGAGGGCACCTGTGACTTAGAACATGATCAGCTTACAGTGGGGCTTAGGACATGGCCCCACCCTAAGCGGAGAGGAGTATCTATTGCATTTGTGCAAAGCCTGGTTTTTGTGATTAATACCCTTTTCTAAAAATCTTTGTGTTTTTCTTCTAGGTCAGAAAGACCTTCTGACTCAATGTTATAGAGGACAAATACCTCTAAACACTAATGGGCCTATCAACCCTACGCTAAATGGAACTTACACGTTCCTTACTATGCTTTTCCAAGAAATTAGCAAAGTGTTTCCAGATCAGTTCATTCATTTGGGAGGAGATGAAGTGGAATTTGATTGTTGGTATGATGATTCCAAAACCCTTATTTCTTTCACACTGTTGCAGCTGAAGTAGGTGTAGAGGCCCCCACAGGCAAAGGGAAGACGAGGGGCTATGACTCTGCTTGTAGGAGTTTCAGCTGGGTGACACAAGTGCCACACGCAGGACACACATCTGGGTGGTGTGCTGAGGTAAAAGCTTGGAAGGAGAATCAAGATGAGTAAGAGAGATTAAGAAAAAGACTGTAGCAAATGAGAACACCTTTAGCAAAAGAGGGCAAGGATTCAATGGGGGAGATTCTTCGGAGAAAAATTATTAGGTTTTGCAAATAGACTTAGATTGGAGACGTGGGTTTGGTTAGGGAAAGGCTTTAAAATGAGAAATCGGCATCTGGAAACAATGTGTTGCAATGGAAATCAAGACAATGCTTTTTTGTTTTGTTTTTATGAGTGCATGTCTGCAGTGAGTGTCACCGGATGACATTCATCCTGCTGAGTGCACCCCACAAACAGTCCTAGTTCTTGTTTTGAAGTCTTCGATTGCTTTGTTTTGTTTTGATTGGCTTCATTATGTTTCACTCTGTTTGGTTTTATTCTCTTTAAAATAAAATTTTAAACAACTACTAGTTAAGTCTGCACAGTGGATGTTAGGGATAAGGTACTGCTTTGAATAAGATTGAGCACATCAAACTATTAGTGAAATTTTAATCACTCTTTTTTGTTTAAGGGCGTCAAATCCAAATATCCAAAATTTCATGAAGAAAAAAGGCTTTGGCCAAGATTTTAAAAAACTAGAATCTTTCTATATGCAAAAGTAAGTCATTTGAGTAGCTCCACTATTATCTAAGTTTTTTTGTAGAAGTTTAAGCTGTTGTTAGTACTGTGCTGTATTTTTTCTCCACTTCTTGCCAAAGTGTGGATGCTGTGAAAACCCACTAGGGAAGCACACTGCTTTTTTTAATTGATCGGCATGGGGACTGTACGCATTTTGCAGTAGCTGTTACAATACAGAAATGAAGTGATCCATTTTAAGAACTCAGCTCAAAGCCCCAGAAGGTCTTCCCAGCATCCCTGGGCTGTGTTCCCTTCTGTCAGCTCCTGGAATGTCTCTTTTGCTCCCTACCTGTGCTGTGTGATATGGTACCCAGAGTCATGCGTACCTCTTTGTATTTAAATTTTTGAATTAACCACATCTCAAGTTCCATCGCCCCATATGGGTGGTGGCTGTAATTAGAAGGTACACACACACACACACACACACACACACACACACACACGATACTCTGTCGTGGCAGGAAATTCTGATGGACAGTGCTGTTTTACACTAGCGAGTAGCAAGTTTTTCCAAAAAAGGGCTGGAGAGTAACTATGTTATATACACTTCATGGGCTACCTGTTTTTTGGGGGGGGTTTTGCTACCGGGGATCAAACTCACAACCTTGCACCTGCCACAGGCACTTATGCCACTGAGCTAAATCCCCAGCCCTATTTTTTGAGACAGGGTCTCACTATGCAGTTCAGGCTGGCCTTGAACTCACTTTGTAGCTCAGGCTGGTCTCGAACTCACAAAGATCCTCCTGTCTCAGCCTCCCGAGTGCTGGGATTAAAGGTGTGCACCACCCCGCCAGCTCCTGGGCTACCTATAATTGCACATTTAAAAAAATTTTAAGCAATGCATTACAAATGTTAACCATGTACAAATGGACTGCAAGCTACAGTTTGTCAGCAGCGGCATCTGTTTGTGGGATACATTCTCATTTATCTGGTACAGTATTTAATACAGCCTAAATATCTGTAGTACTGGTGGACAATGGTCAGCAGTTCAATGCGATTTAGGTGACACAGCAGGCTACATGACAGTCTCCCTCGTTCGAAGACATCTGTAAGATTAGCCAAGAGTACTGCCATCCACTTTCCCAAGTTGCCCACTCAGTTCGAGGCCACGTCCATCGCAGAGGTGTGCTGTGCTCATGCACTCAAAGCAAGTGACTGCTAACCCCCGTCACTGTTAGGGGCCATGCCGAGCTAGAAAGAAGGCACTTTTTGGGCCATCACCCACTGTTTGCTGGTTCTGCTGTATGCCTGTTACACTGAAAGGCACCTCTCTCAATGTTGCAAGTAATCCTTGGTGAATGGTTTAAATGTTGTTACTCTTGTAATATGAAATAATTTTGTAATTTTTTGCAATGCTAGGCTTTTGGGTATTATTGCATCCATGAAGAAGGGATCCATTGTTTGGCAAGAGGTTTTTGATAATAAAGACGAGGTAAGAATTGTGAAGGCTTCATCTGGGGCAACTGGCAATTCAAGTCCAGCTACTAGTATGGTATTACCTTTCTTGAAAGGATAGTGATCTCCTCCTTGTTCCAAATTAAGTAAAACACTAGTGTGGTAGAAAAGGGACAACAATTCGGATTGTAACCCCAGTTCATTGTACCTATAAGGTGTCATTTACAGGCAATCTTAAGGCCGACAGAACTTGAATAGCAATGAAAACATACAGTGACTAGCATTATGGCACTAACTCTTAGGGAAAAGGGGAAAAAAGTTATGGTCCTCAGATTTTCAATTAATCAACTGTATTTGCTAGACCTAATATTACAATTTCTAATATTAATAGCTGCAACCAGGCACAGTAATTCAAGTATGGAAAAACGAGCTGTACGCTTTTGAACTATCTCAAGTCACAGCATCCGGCTTCCCTGCAATTCTTTCTGCTCCGTGGTACTTAGATTTGATTAGCTATGGGCAAGACTGGCGAAAATACTATTTAGTGGAGCCACTTGATTTTCAAGGTAAGTGACACAACCATCATTACCTTGATTTATTTGTTTTTTTCCTAAACCTCCCACCCAGGACATCTAATTTGGATATGACTTCCTAACTATTCCTTGTTTTATGCTTGATACTTGATTTTGGTTATTTAAAAAGTCAGTATTTGGTTATTTAAAAAGTTAAAAACCATGCACTTACCTAAGTAAAAGAAATTCAAAAGTAGATCACCTTAGATTTTACTTCCATTTTCAACGATCAGTTTTGTTATTTGCTTTCCACATGTGAAAGGTGTTTGTATGAGCTTTGGGAGACACCTAATCAACTACAGTCTGGCTGCACGGAGTCTCAGGCAGCTGGGAGCGTGAGCGAAAGGTTTGAGTGCACGGCTCCCTTCATTAACAGGTCTGCTCTGAGAAGTGTGCAGGCCCAAGAGCGCCTGGGATGGAACCTGGGGCCCTGCACAGCCGGACAAGTGGTTCACACTGACCTACACCACCAGTTCTCCCCAGTTTTTATCAGTCTTTAGCATAAATCCTCCTTTGCAAAAAGGATTTTGTGATTAAGTTTCAAAACTGCAGGTCTGAGAATTGATGACTTTCTCTAAAAACCATTTTAATGTGATCAAAAGGTCATAATTACTATTTTTAAAAAAGGTGTGAGGCCCTCGGTCCTTATTTTTGTTTTTTTAACACCAAGATGTAGAAATTGAAGGGTGGCATACTGGTCAAAGCTCATTTTAAAAAAAAAAATTAGCATTCCAACTTGTATTTCCTGGCACACTACTACCAAGAACTGGGAGGAAATAGATTCTAGTGGGTGTCCACATAGAGTGTATAAAACCAAAATGAGGGGCTAGGGGCGTGGCTTAATGGTAGAATGCCTGCCTAGCACGCAGAAGGCCCGGGACTCAATTCCTAGCACCTCAGAGAAACAAAGCGTCTGTAACACTAGCCCACTGCATTAGCGTGTGCGTGCTAACAAGCACTGAACTGCGGAGTAGCGGTCTGCTCCTCAGGGAGAGGACTGCTGCCTAGAATGAAGATGGAAGGGGAAACCACTTGTTGCCTCTATTTGAACTGCTTAATGTGTATCAATTCAATGGTTTTAACGCAGGTTCTGACAAACAGAAGAAACTTATTCTCGGTGGAGAAGCTTGTCTCTGGGGAGAATATGTGGATGCAACTAATCTTACTCCAAGATTATGGTAAGGAAATGAAGTGGTAATACTTGAATTAACACACCTTAGTGCTTTCCTACTTGGATGAAGAGGGAAAGCCTAAGAATTTCCTCAGCATAAGACTTAAATATTTAATACGAATTTAAACTCTTTTGGTTTCAATTTTAGGCCCCGAGCAAGTGCTGTTGGTGAGAGGCTCTGGAGTGATAAGAGCGTCACCAACCTTTCTGATGCCTATGACAGACTCTCAAAGCATCGCTGCAGAATGCTCAGGTCAGACCGTACTTATTTTCCAAACTAGAATACTCAGACCGTACTTATTTTCCAAACTAGAATACTCTTAATTGCCATAAACAGAACTGTTACCTAAGAAGGAGTGCTTTGCTGGGAGTGGTGGCACACACCTGTAATCCCAGCACTCAAGAGGCAAAGTAGGGGGGCTGCTGTGAGTTCCAGGCCAGCCTGCACTACACAGTGACACTCTGTCTCCAAAAAAAAAAAGTGGTTTACTTTGGAGATGCTAAGAATTATTTTTTACAGGTGAGAGTAATACCGTAAGAAGACACAGATGGGAGGTTGACAGGGTCTTGCTATGTAGTTCAGACTGGCTTCAAACTCATGACGATCCGAGTGCTAAGAAGATCTACTTGGGCATGGTGGCACATGCCTGTAATCCCACCTATCAGAGACCGAGGCAGGAAGATCACAAATTTAAGGCCAGCCCAGGCAACTTAGTGAGATCCTGTCTCGAACAATGGAAGAAACAGGAATGCATTTCAGTTGTGGAGCATGAGCCTGGCATGTGGGAGGCCTCGGGTTCATCAGGAAAGAATTCTACTAATGTCTTCACAGATACATAAAGTGCTAGTGTGACTCACACTCATCTGTCAGTTTAAAGACCTTAACAGCTTAAATTACATGACTGAAAATGACTGTTAAAGTGATTCAAGATGGCGTTACCTCAGTCTAAAACTTTACTTATGTGTTATCTGTCTACAGACGTGGAATCTCTGCCCAACCTCTTTTTATTGGATTTTGCAACTGAGAAAATACAAAAAGTGAGCCAAAACAAAACTAGGAAAAAATGCCACAGTAATCTGTACTACAATCAACTGATTTTGAAATCATGTAAATTAAGATTATTTTTGAATTAAATATTTTTATTGACTGAACGTCTGCCATTTTAGAAGACTGCTACCTTTCTTGCTCTTGAAAACAGCTTAAAAAAAATCACAGGAACAAGTTTCAGGTTCATCTATGATAAATAAGGTATATTTCTCATGTAAGTTCAAAAGGGCTGGTTCTCACTGTCAGTTTTCAAGTTACATCTTTCTCATCTCATTCTTCATACCAAAACAGTAATGTATTTGCCCAGTACACGAAATGGTTCCTGAAAACGAAGCAGATGAGCTCCTGCATCTCTTTCCATTTCTCACCTCGGAACACTTACGTTGCACCACTTTTCTGGTTGAGCAGCGTATTTTGGTCTTGAGGATTCATGGCTTGATAAGTAGACAATTCTAAGGCAAAAGTGGCTGAGCCTGACGATAGTGTTCGAAGCACAGTTGAATAACCCTAAAACAATGAAAAAGTCATTATGTTTTTCTTCTTGCTGATTGCCACTTGATTCTTATCAGGAAAAGCCGGTGATGTTGCGTGACATGAGGCTTAGCCACGCTGCTTCCTTCAGACAGACCACGCAAGTATTTCTGCAGGAAAGACTGGATGGGCAAATAGTGTGCAGAGCAGGAAAGCCTAGCATGGGTAGGCTACAGGTGCATTCTGTGGTCCTGCAACTGGAAGACCTGCTGCAGGGCTGCTCTTCCTACCATCTGCTGGCACCCAGGTGCCTGTCTGCAGGCTCGGCTGGTGGGGAGTGACGTGGGCCCCAGAACTGGTTGTATGCACCTCAACCTTTATGGTCCTAGGCCTTAGGAATAGGGTCCTTTCAGCGTTTCAATCTTTGGATTTCTCCAACACTTCAAATCTTTGATGGTTAACATGAGTTCCAAAAGCCAAAGCCCTGAAGCTTCTTGCAGGTTTTCACCTGGTGTACCTAACTCCTTTATTACAAAAGGAAACGTATGCTTCAGTTGCAAAATACTTACCATAATTTCTGCTAAGGGAACAAATCCAATAACAACTCTGTTGTCCTGGCGAGTCTGGATCTCCTGAACATTCCCTCTTCTCTGTGCCAGGTCTGCTAGCACAGGGCTGAGGTAATCTCTGGGCACTGTAACTTCAAGACTCATCAGAGGCTCCAAAACCTGCTTGTCAGCTTTCTTTAGGACCTAAAGAGATTGGAGAGTTGAGTCAAATTTTTATTACAGAAAAAAAGGAAGACCTGTAAAAACTGAAATACTGCCCATACTCTTAAGTGTCCAGGGCTGTAGAAAACTTGCTGCTTGAACTCTCTCCATAGAGATCACATTTTGTAATAAGAATGTCACTGCTTACTTACACAGACTGGCAGCTATGAGCCAGAAAGGGCAACCAGAGGGTAAAAGAGCTTTTTTTTTTTTTTTTAAAATACGTACTTTCTGTTTTTAAAACAAACCCTTTTCCATTACCCTGTGTTGAAAATCTTAGACTACAGAGGACAAGAACACGCACACAGAACCTGATCTTCAAGTGGCATGCGACTGAAAATGTCTTCTGGGGTAAAATAACAAGCTGCCCTTTTCTCTTTACCTTCTCTTCCTCGAAGCGTGACCTACCCGCAGGGCCTCCTCGCCGCCACCCACAGCCCAGCCCGTGCGCTGCAGTCGTGCGCGCGGCCGGCCTGCTCCGGGCGGGGTCTGAGTACCACACAGCTCTCAGAATGCCCCAGCTGAGCTCAGCATGTTCTTTTCCAAACGCTCCTCTTCCATTTCTCCTGCCGGCGCTGGAAGTTCCCATGGACGTCACCTTCTGACTTCTTCCTAGGAAGCTGTGAGGTGTCCACTCCTATGGCTGGTGTCCTCATTCAGGCCTAGATTCTCTCTCTTTGATCCTTTCGCACTCAGGTTGTACGTCCGTCTTCACTCAGAATAAAGTTCAAGTCCTTAGTACAGTGCTTCAAAGTTGTGACTGCGTTTAGTTTTCTGACATTATCTTCACTGCAGCCCCATCTTCGCCTGACAGTACTAGTAAAGGGATCTTTTTATCTCTCGATCTGCGATGTCTCCTCCTCTGCCCAGATCATCATAGCTTGGATGTTAATTCCTAAACAAACCTCCTCTCTAATCCCAAGCTTTTGTGGTACTCTACCTGTTCTAAAACTTTGGCTATCTAGCTATATTTGTTTTCTAAATCATGAGCTCCCTTAAACTGAAGAAATTAAATCCTCCTATCTGTGTCCTCCTTGTGCCCAGGGAACTGTAAGCACAACACACATGGCTCAGCACCCCTGCGCCCACCACGAGTGTCTCGTAAGCAGAGAAAAGGCACTTTCCCCCGATGAGGATTGGGCACGAGAACTCTGTCAGGAGTACTTCGTTTCAAGTAATGAATTAAGACTAAAGACTAAATGTTTTAGCCTCACAAAGTTAATCCTCATTTGTTAGTATAATTTTATTAAACAGACTAACCAATCAAATTCTTTGAAGTATTTTTTTAAAGAAAGGGTCTCGCTATGCAGTTCAGGCTAGCTTTGAACTCACTATGTAGCCCAGACTGGCCTTTAACTTGCAGTGACCCTCCTGCCTCAGCCTCCCAAGTGCTGGGCTTATAGGCATGTGCCCCCATGCTCAGCTAATTTGACTTTTTAAAAGCCATAATTCTGTATTTTGCAGGTCAAAATACTGGAGTTTGGGATTCAGAAACATCTTTTGGGTTGTTATTTCAATAAAAAAACCAGTATCAGGAGAAATAGTTTAAATTACTGAAATGTTCTCAAGATAGTAATGACTACAGGTGGCATTTTTAACTATCTTAGGTGAACAATAAAAACCATTTTCTTCAAAGCACAGTTTTTGGTTTTCTGTTTTCAGTATGAATCTGAGAGCTACAGGTATGGTTCAATGGTAGAGCACTTTTATTTATTTTTTTGAGACAGGCTAGCCTTGAACTTGCTACGTAGTCCACGCTGATCTTGAACTTGTAGTAACCCTCCTGCCTTAGCCTCTCAAGTGCTGGGATTATGGCTACATTCTTAATGTGTTCTGGGTTCAATCCCAGCATCAAGAAAAAGATATCAATTTGAACTCCTATGAAATAGTTCAGCTTAATTCAAGCACTGAGATGTTTATAATTATGGATTTAAATAAGACTACAGAAAGCCAGATCTCAAAATCAGCCCACGTAATAGAAAACAGTTGTGAAAGCAAATATTCTTGTGTAAAAGCAATCACCTATGAGACTAGGATACCTCACCATGAAGGACACGTGGGATCAGCAGTAAGCAGGGCGGTACCTTCCTGGGGCCAACCCAGCCCTGGAGGTCACCAAAGGAGAAAGCATAGTCCGTGACCCTCAGGGAATTCTCCCCAGGTATCCACGCCAACACCACATGCTCCACGCTTCAAGGAGGAGCAAAGACACTCGCGCTGGGTCTGTTGCTTGTGGGATTCGGCTGGCTTAAGGACAGCAGTCGTATGTGAATAAACAGAAACTAACGCTGGAACCAACACTAGATCGTCAGTGTCCTTAAGATTACAGATCAGGGCCACACTGACCCCGATCTGTCCTTTCTGTAACCTACCAGGCTTGCCTCTCATGGGTGTGACTGGGATGTGGAAAGCATGGACACCACTGAAGGAAACTCATCTCTGTCAAAATCAGAAGGTATTTTAACAGCAATCTGTGTGAGCACTAATTTCTAAGATCCTTCATGCTAAGAACTGTTAGTGACTATAAGAGTCGAGAGGCAAGGACAGGAACACAGGCTCTGTATGCAGTGTCTGTGAGGTCAGTGGTGCTCCATGCAGTACAATTGCGATAAAACAAAAGAACTAGGACTAGAGCTATAGTTCTGTACCTTCTGTACGCATCTTGAGACACAGGCAGAAATCATAGTTGCAGAGGTACCAGGATGAATTACCAGTGAATGTAAAGTAATTGTCACATCCTGAATGGGGGATCCAAGCAGTGGTCCTGTGCAAGAGAAAACACTGTATTAGGGTTTAGTACTGTACTGCTTGATCCTGTGCCCCCCCAAGGATTTGTAATTTGGATGGGGCTGAGTCTGGCATTCCTGACTGGTTTGTTGTCTAGCACTGGGATTGGTGATATGAGTGCTGCACCTGCCCGGGGTGGAACCGACATACAGTGTAAGGGCAATAGGAACGCGTGTCTTCCCTCTCTTTCCCTGTCTCTCTTGCCGGGTTCATGTGCCTTGCTGTTCGGCAGCCGCCATGAATGGCTGCCCCACCACGCCATGCTGCCTTGGAGCCAACTGAGTGTGGACCAGAAACCCCTGAGCACTGTAAGAAATAAACCTTTCCCTCCCTAATTTTGGGCATCAGGTATTCTGTCTCAGCAACGAGTGAAAAGTGACTAAGACAAGTACGTAGCGAGGAGTACAGGTGCAAAGCAGGAGGAGAAAGTACTAGTGAAGTCAGGAAAAGATGGAGATGATCTGTAATACACAAAATGGAGATGCAGCTCTGTGGGCTCAATCCCCAGCCTGCGCAACTGAAACTGATTTATCCCAATCAGTACATAGTGCTGAATGTACGAGCCCCGCCCCGCCCCAAAGCAAACGAAACAAAAGTAGCTCAGTTTGTAATAAAACATTATTTAAATGGATACATTAACATACCTTTACATAGTATTTTGCCACACACACACACTGACTGAATGACCAAGTGGACTACGACACTTCCCCCTGGTCGAACTCTCACCTTGGAGGCACGCATTGTGAACTCCATTTTCAACAGCCTCTTGGGAGTCCTTCAACAGGTCTCTGCTGACACTTTCAGCATACTCGATCACTGGCGTGCCAGATGGTGTCTCTCCTGGCCTTGCTTCCAATTCTACACTCACGAAATGCTGTTTGTCTCCTAAAGTTCTGTCTAAGGTATCTAAAACACAAATTGAATATGGTGCCTCGAAGATTTGTTCTGGAAAAGTGTTAGTGTCATCACTGGCAAAAATGCAATCAAGAAGCTCGCGGTGTTGGTCTTGGTCTTGTGCTTTACCTGTGGCACGAGCTGAGCTGAGGATGGTCTCTCGGTACGCCACCTGGAGAGGCCCCAGATAGGTCTCCAGGCCATATTCCCGCTTGATTCGGTCATGAATAATCTCAATATGTAATTCCCCCATACCACACAGCACAGTCTAGTTAGAAGAGGAGGAAAATAAGTATCAAAGGAAAAATTTCACTTCATGCAAAATACTGTAGAAAAGTATGATGTTAATGTATTCATTTAAGTAATTTTTCATTAATCATAAACAGCTTCTTTTGCAGTTTTTTTGGCGGGTGGGTGGGCTTCTACATCCAGCACCATTTACTTTTCTGACTGGGATAAATCAAGTAAAAGAAAATCATTTGACAACTCTCTTTTATGAGAGTTCAAAGATCACCTGGCCAAACGTCATCTTACTAGGACTACACTTCCCAAGCATAATGCCTAATTCTGGCCAGTAGAACATGAGTATAATTCATGTCTACAACTTGTGTATTGTTCCTTTAAAAGGGTAAAGGCCTTTCCTTAATGAATAAGCAGCAACTGTCTTGAAACTGTCACTGAAGGCAACACCCTATACATGGGGAGATAAGTTTTCCCCAAACACTTCAGAATTTCTTAACCATCCTGGGTATGTTGCAACGTTCTGGACAGTCAAAACCTCCAGGCTAGTTGGAGGTCTGTAAAATAACTGTTATGCAAGAGGAACTGACTTATCTTTTTTTTGAGCAATATTAAAGTGCCTGCCTGGTGGCTTTGTCACCATCCTATCTAACAATGTGACCATGATGTGGGCTCTGGAACACACCTTATCAACTCTGAACTCCAGAGAAACTGGAGACTAGAGTCACCATGCATGGGAGGACTTGAGACTTAAGGTCAACCACAGACTATGTGATGGAGTCCCAGTAAAAGCTATGGGCACAGAAGGCTTGGCTGAGCTGCTCTGGTTGGCAAGGCTCTGGACCCAGAGGCAGATGCCCTGAGGATGAGGGGAGCCTCGTGTCCAGAACTCTCCCAGGATCCACTACGTGTCCTATTCCTTTGACTGGCTTTGTGTCTTTTGGCCATAATAAAACTGTAATTGCACATTTTTTACAAAAGAATTACTTGGCATACAATTGTACTTCAATACTTTATTTGGCATTTTTGTGCATTATTTTGCTATTAAAATGTAATGCAATCTTTTACATGTTTTTTAAATAAAAGTTTGTGTTTTAATTATTTTTATTGTAGCCTTTATGGTAAATTAAATCACTGCATTTCGCTGACATTTTGGGACACTAAAGTATTGCATATTTTCTAGATTAACTAATTAGTTTCTTTATAAAGACAAGCATAATATTTTAAAGAATTTCCTCCTAAAATCTTATACAAACATAACCCTGCCTTCCTAAGAAAAGGATGCAGGTGATTTTTTTCTTGATGAGTCAAGAACATCTGCTCTTCCACTGTATCAGAACCCTGATTTCCCACAATGCTCAGTTCTAATCCATCACTGCAGTCCATGGCAGGTGTGCTATTGGCCTTAAAGTGCCTTCCAGGAAGACCTCTGTCCTAAGTATGCTGCTTTGACAAGCCTTGCTGGAAGAGGCTCAAGGCTTTACCTTGGAGCTGAACCTATTTCCAAATCTCTCCAAAGGCAGTCTTACAGAGGGCCCAAAATGCTGGGGGCAGTTTCCGCATGTAGTGTAATTTCACTAGGGGACTGAGGGGACGTTCCTTATTTAGCTTGACACTCAACCTAAATAATCAGAGATTTATATTATGACTCAAGAAAAAAGCTGTTTCAGGAGTAAAATGAGTGTTTAGATATATGCATATATCCACACACATACACACAACTACTGTCATGGGAAGATTGCCAGGGCTAAAGAATAATATGCATACTTGTCCAGAGTCAGGATCAAGCTTCACTTTCAAACTGGGATCTTCCTGCTGAAGGCATTTCAACGCATGATCCAAATCTAGGGTATAACCAACAATTTCTTTACATTTCATTTTCCAGATAGCTTACTATATGTCCTAGTGTAGAAAACAGATGAACAGAAGACAGATTCTGAAAAGTGAATAGTTATGGCTTATATCTAGATGACCCCAAGAGATCCATGTGCTCAAAGGGGTGGCTTTTGGAAGAGGAGTGGAACACAGGACCCTGGAGCTAAATGTGATGTTAGGAGGTGAGGCCTGGTCGGAAGAGGCGGTCAGTGGGGAAGTGACCTGGCAGGGTCTCTTCCTTGGTTCCACCCTTCTGTTTCTTGGCCACCACGAAGTGAGCAGCTCTCTTCTGCCTAGCCCTCCACCATGCCCTCATGCCTTGGCGCCAGCCCAACTATGAATAAACAGATAGCCAGTTGAGTATGGTGGCATATACCTATAATCCCAGCACTTGGGAGGCTGACGCAAGAGGATCATTGCAAGTTTGAGGCCAGCCTGGGCTACATAGGGAGTTCAAGGCCAGCCTGAACTACAAAGTAAGACCCCTGTCTCAAAACGAAAGCAAAGCCGCACATGGTGGCACACACCTTTAATCCCAGCACTCAGGAGGCTGAGGTAGGAGGAACATTGTGAGTTCGAGGTTGGCTTGGGCTACAACGTGAGTGCAAGGCTGGCCTGAGCTACATAGTGCAATCCTGCATCAAAAAAACTAGGGCTGGGAGTTTGGCTCAGTGGCTTAAGCGCCTGTCTGGCAGGCGCGAGGTTGTGAGTTTGATCCCCTGATGCCACAAAACAAACAAACAAACAAACCAAAAAAAAGCAAATAAATAAGCCAAAAGAAGAAGCCTCTCCTTCTTTAAGTTTTAGGTGTTGGGTATTTTGTCTCAGTGACAGGAAAGTGATTAAGACAGCAAATTTCAAACAGCCATAAATACTTTGTAGAGAATAAAACTATGTGATATAATAATGGGTGTTTACATGAGACTGGGTGATGTGGAAAAGTTTCTCCAGGACAATTTAGGAAAAGACACAAAAAAGAAGACTGGTGGTACAAGGTACAGAAAAGCAGCAAGAGGCACAGTAGCCAGAGATCGGTGGGTACAAGAAAGGGTAACTGGCTGGGGACAAAGCTCAGTGGTCAAGTGGTTGTCTAACACGTGTGAGGCCTGGGTTCGACCCGTACCCGACCCCTACCCTCACAAGCCACAGAGCACCCTAGGTGAGATGTGCGGCAGGGATCGCACCATGTGCAGGCCTACAGAGCACGGTAAGAAGTTGGGATTTACACTGTGGAGTCACTGAACGGTTTTTTTTTTTTTTCTTTTTGAGGGGCCAAAACATCATTTGCTTATGTTTTACAAAGATCAACCTAGGAGTAATAGAAAAGCAAAATGCCTTTAGAAATACTGGTGGTAATGAGGTGGCTAAAGGAGGGTAAAATTACATTATGAACAACCAAATACTAGTACAATCCTTCAATGATGTATTAACACAACCACAGAGGAAATACAAATGTATTATTTGTATTAAATATGTCATCTAAAGTGAAATGATACTTAAATACAATTAACTGGTAAATATAGTCTCCTTCTTTATACAATAAAGATGTTAGAATTTCAGCAGACATAAAATGAGCTGAAGGAAAAGATGTGAGCCATAGGTTAATGAGCTAACTTCATCAGTCACAAGCCCAAGGTGCTCTTAGGTACATAAACCAGGTCTCCTGGAACGGTGCTGTCCAGAAGCCATGGGCAGGTATTACTAATCTGAATTAGAAGGCACTGCAAATGTAAAATGCTCACTATTTCAAAGACCAATATGATGAAAATGTAAAATATCTCATTAACTTTATTAACTTCATGTTGAATGACAATACAGATTGAGACTAGAGTTCAGGGAATTTCAGATTTTCGATATGAAAATAGCTATGTTGGGTTAAGTAAAATGAGGTTATTAAAATCAGTTTCACCATTTATTTTCCTTATATGGCTGTAAGAGATTTTGCACTATATATGTGGATCACATTCATTTCCGTTGGACAGTGTGTTCAAGCCCCAACGCCCCCAAGTGGTCCCAGAGCCTCCAACAGGCTCTGAGGTCCCGGACCTGCTGAATCAGTGAAGGCTTTACCCAGAACCCTGAAATGTGTATGCATGTGCAAGGTTCACAGATGGCATTTTAATTGTTTAGATGTTTTTACAGAAACCCTAAGAGAGTAACTATATGACTCTTTTTTGTGACTGAAAAGATACTGTTAAATTTACTGTAAAATACATTCATTCGAAATATTTATAAAGACTTGCCTTCAAGGAGCTTACTG
Source organism: Dasyprocta punctata (assembly GCA_004363535.1). Lineage (NCBI taxonomy): Eukaryota > Metazoa > Chordata > Mammalia > Rodentia > Dasyproctidae > Dasyprocta > Dasyprocta punctata. The sequence continues at coordinate 22,118 of RJWM01017450.1, read as the reverse complement.
TGGTGAGAACAGCACTGTGTCAGAGGGTGTCCAGTGCAAACTGGACGAGGCAGCACACTCAATGGAAACACAGGAAAGGAACACAGCACTTTGCTAGACAGTGGAGTTGGGGAGCCCTGGGATGTCGCAGCCTACAACCTCTGAGCTAATCCCCAAGCATGAGCCATCTTCAGACACCAAGCTTTTTCTCCTAGATAAAGGCTTGCGTACTTGAAGGTCAAATTGGCTGGTGCCGTTCAACTGTAGTCTTTAAATTTAAACATAGGTGCTCACACTGTATTTGAAATATGAAATAAATATGCTTAAAAGAACTCACAGAGGCACACACCTGTAATCCTAGCACTCTGGAAGGCTAAGTCAGGACAACTGCAAGTTCAAGCCCAGTGTGGGCAACTTAGTGAGACTCTCTCAAAATAAAAAATAAAAATGGCTGGGTCGGGGTGGTCAACTTGAGACTCAGCAAGACCCTGTCTCAAAGAAATTAAAAGAGTGCTGAAGTTGTAGCTCAGAGTGAAGGTCCTGAGTTCAATCTCCACTATGGCAAAAAACAAAAACAATAGTGGTGCACACCTTTAATCCCAGCACTCGGGAGGCTGAGGTAGGTGGAGTGCTGTGAGTTTGAGACCGGCTTGGGCTACAATGCGAGAAAGGCTGGCCTGAACTACATAGCACAACCCTGTCTCAAAAAACTAGGGCCAGGAGTTTGGCTCAGCGGCTTAAGCGCTTGTCTGGCAGGCACGAGATTGTGAGTTCGATCCCTGGTGCCACAAAACAAAACAAAAACAACTCACGGTTACTCTCTCGGGCAGCGTCAGTCCTTAGGTGCCCCGTTACTCCTGACAGAACTGGGCAGCCAGACTCATATCCCCTATTCCTTCTGTCCACATGTTTCATACTTTTTTTGTCTGGTTGAGACAGGGTCTCACTATGCAGTTCAGGCTGGCCTTGAACTCATTCTGTAGCCCAGACTGGCCTCAAATTCACAGCGATCCTTCTGCCTCAGTGTCTGAGTACTGGGATGGCGGGCTTGTGCCACCACTCCTGGCCACGTGATCTTTCTTACCTGAGTCAGGCCTACACCTACGCAGCCCAACAGCTCTAAAACGGCAGGAATACTGTGGCTCTACCTGTTTTAACTTCAGTGCTGTTCCTTAACCAAATGGACAAGCTCCCTTCGGTACCTGGGGCTGTCTTAGAACTGCACTCAGGTTTCTTTCGTGCATATGGCACAGAGGGAGGCGGGGCGCTGGAAACCCTGCTTGGCTACAGACCTTTCTCTTTCCCAGTGGGTCCTCAGGAAGCCATAGGGTGCGAACAGTCTGTAGATTCAACTTGTTTTCAAGGAAAGAAAAACTAAGTTTGTCCTTAATCTAATACAGAAATGTATCAAGAACCTCACAGAAAGGTGATGCTTGAGCTGAAGCCTAAAGAAGAGTAAACATCTCCCAGGCACACATGATCAGAGGACACCATCATAACGTGAAAGACAAGAGGGTGAGAAGAAACAGCAGTGCAGAAAGGGTACAGCGTCTTTAAGAAATTAAAAAACTACTTTCCTACGGGTGCTAAAGGCATACACTTACTTTTTTCTTTTGCAGTATCAGGGGCTGACCCAAGGAGCACTGAGACAGGCCCTCACTAAACCGCCTGGTTGGCCTCCTGTTTTCCCGCCTCAGCGTCCCAATGTCAGGATTACAGGTATAGCCACTACACTCGGCATGAAACTACTTTTACCAGATTCCCCTGTGGTCAGTGGTGGTCAGTGACAGGAAATGTTAACAGGGAAGGGGATACATCTTCCCCCCTCTTAAGCCTTTTCTGCTGTCAGGAACGCCAGGGTGAGACCCTAGGCTCCCTAACGTCAGCACAGGACGGTGCACTTGGGCAGAGCAGAAAGACCAGAGCCTGGGTGCCTGGTGATTCTGTGGAGCCAACCTCTAACCCCTAGGCTACTGATTTAAGGGTTCTTTTTATAGGAGAAGAAACAAAACAAAACTTTGGTCCTAATCAAAGCACCTATTATTCAGGGGCTTTTCTGTTATATGGAACCAAGTCTAATTGGAAATGATACAGCTAGAATCATAGACTTTATATTCCACACAAAGGACTCTGGCTTTGTGCTGTAACTAATGAAAAGCCACTGGAGAATTTTGAGCTACTATGCTAAACAAAGCATATTCTGTGTTTCAGTTTGTGTCTGGGTGTCCCCCCAAAGCCTCCTGCAGTCATAGACAGGGCTGAATCTGGTGTTCGTGACTGGTTCGTTGTCTAGCGCTGGGATTGGTGGTGTGAGTGCTGCACCCACCCAGGGACTGAGCCTGCATACAGCATAAGGAAGGTAAGGAGGCGCGCTTTTCCCTTTTTGCCCTTTTGGCTCTTGTTGCTTGCGGCTGCCATGATCGGTTGCCCCTCAGCCACACCACCCTGCCTTGGAGCCAGCTGAGTATGAACTGAAACCTCCAAAAAACTGTAAGCTAAATACACCTTTCCTTCCTTCATTTTGGGCGTCAGGTATTTCGTCTCAGCAAGGAGAGAAAGGTAACTGAGACACTCTGTAACTCCCTAAAGGCCAAAACAACAATAGCTATAATATATAAATTTCTTCACTGGATTCCAGAGGTTGGGTTAAAAATAAGGTAAAATGGTATTTTTACATATGAAAAACTTGTGTAATCAATCAATTACTATCTGACCTAATACACTACAAGTAAGGCCAATTACTTGTAAACTCATAGCTAACACTGAAAGAACAACACTAATGAAGAATATGAGAAAACTGGCTAATATGTAAGAAAGAAAAATACAAAAGTTTATAAAACTAAAAATACCTTAAGTAAAAAAAACTAGACCAATCACAAGAAATGTTTACCAGTAAGTTCAAATTCAGTTTCACAGTCGCAGTCCCATAGGAAATCCCTGAGGGTACACTGTAAGCACTGCACCCAGCATCAGAGCACGGACCCACCGACCCACTAACCCCTGTACCTGGCTGCCTGGCCCCTGATGGGGGCTCTATGGTACAGAAGAACACTGGTTCCGGGACCTCCACCCCGGCCAGGAGCAGTCTCTCCACTTCGCGGCTTTGCCTCTGCTGCTTTTCTCCCTCTCTCGTGACACGCCGAGCTGCCGCCAACGCGCTGGACTTGGAGGAGACCAGGGTGTCTCCAGTGGCAGTCTGCGAGCAAACAGACGACGTGGAACCAAACAGCCTCTGCCACTGACAGCTACCAGCTAAGAAACTGAATGTGCCACTTTTTTCTCACCAGAACTTCAGAGAAATAAATTTACAAACCTGAGTTCGATTCCCGGTACCAAAAAATAAAACAATAAATTCATAAACTTCACTCTAACTTTGTAGAGGAAAAGCACATTTGACTTATGTGAGACTGTTATCCAAAATATTATTGTAATAAATTCTAACAAACAATAAAACAAACCTACATGAACACAACACATACCCAAAGTTCATTTGGCAAAATCAATGTACCTGGTTAAATTTTCAGTCATAACAAGAAAGGAAAAGGAGAAATCCATTGTAGTGCTTTAATACAAGTAAGAATTTATTACTATTTTACAGAAAATTCTCTAACTAAAATACACAATTAACCAGAATACCCTTGATCAGACACAATTGATAGCTTCCATGTAGGATTCAGTTATTCTTTAAAACTACAATTTCAGGCTGGGTATTTAGCTCAGTGGTGTAAGTGCCTGCCTGGCAGGCCCAAGGCTGTGAATTCGATCCCTGGTTCCAAAAAAAAAAAAAAAAAAAAACAAAACCAAACAACAAAAAAAACAAAACTACAATTTCAGTTTCCAATCGTTTATATCACAAACTTCTGTGCCAGTTTTCTTCTCTGGAAAGATAGTCCTATGAAACAATAGTCTAAACACATTTGTAGAGCTCCTTCAAATATGTACAAGGAGCACGTCCTGCCTTTGAGTAGACAGAGGGGACCCTTCAACATCAGAAGTTCAATGTCCAAACTGGGCGTGGTGGTGCACACCTTTTATCCCAGCACTCGGGAGGCTGAGGCAGGAGAATCCTTGTAAGTTTGAGACCTGTCTGGGCTACAAAGTGAGTTCAAGGCCAGCCTGAACTGCATAGTGAGACCCTGTCTCAAAAAATAGGGCTGGAGATTTAGCTCAGTGGCTTAAGTGCCTGCCTGGCAGACGCGAGGTTGTGAGTTTGATCCCCGGTACAAAAAAAATAAAAAAATAAAAAAGAAGAAGTTTAATATCCAGAGTATGGGAATTTTCTACCCAGGATCCTGAAATTTACAATTAACCATGAAGAGTTTAAAATGTTAAAAGCAACAATGTTTACCCAAGTGACAAATACACCGAAGTTTAATGAAAATATATCTGATTTAATACACAAACATGAAATATCCTTAATTGTAACCCACTAAAAATAGATACAACATCACATGTTTTCATCTGTTTATACTACAAGTGTCTATGTAGTACCTATTTCATGCAAGCATTGATCTACGGACGGGACAGATCTGTGAGCTAAAGAAATAAGAATCCTTGCCCTCATGGAGCTTTTATCAGCAAAATATTTCCCAATCAGTTGTAAGGTGAAATTACATTTTCTGCAATGATCAAAATAGGCAAAAACCCAATGGGAATAAAACAGTATTTAAGCTATGACATAAATATGTTAATATAAATATATAATATATATTTACTTATTTAGATTTGAACTTTGTGAATATAAATATAATCCATTCTGTGTTCTATATTTTTCTATCAAATGTATGGTATTCAATCACGTTGATGAGGCTGCACAGGTTGCAATATTCATTATTCTATTACTGACTTCAGACTTATAGATTTTTTTCTACTACACAATACCTATCTATAATGAAACATTTAGACTATTATTTCCAAGAATAGTCATTTGGTTACTTACCTGCTTAAGCCCAACAGTCAAAGCAATGTTACCAGCAGTTAGTGAAGGGATTTCTATATGTTGGTCAGCAAAAGGCAAAAGCAGACGACTTATTCTCTCCCTAAAAAACCATGATTTATATTAGTAAAGGATTTAAATGAGCACGATTTCAGAAAATACCCTAAGCTTCTACTTACGTGCAGTCTCCATTAATATTATGGATAGTGGACTGAGGTTTTAGTGTGCCTGAGTAAACGCGCGTGAAAACCAGTGGTCCTCGCTGCTTGTCGTGGAGAACTTTAAACGCCAGCGCACATAAGTCACCCTTATACCACTGCCTGTAAAACAAAAGGGCATTCCAGAAAGGCCCGTAAAATACACTGCCCATGTGTCTACACAGATCCAATCAGAATCACCACAGAGAAGATCCCTCTTAGCCTTCAGTGCAGCTATCCAGGACCAGTAAGTAATGTCACCGTGAACTTCTCTTCCCCATGGACCACCTTACTTAATAGATATGGTAACATCTTCAAAACTAAAAATAACTAATTCTCTTCCCATTATTACCTCTACCTGCAAATTACCTAAAGCCAAGCGCTCTCTCCTTGAGAAGTATATCTGAGAACGGCATACCTTTCTCAAGAAACGTACAAAGGATAAACTAGCTGGTACTGCTCAGCATTTACTCTCCCCTCACTTTCTGTCCAGCTGTATAACCACAAAATTCTACAGTGCAGTACAACGACAGAATTCTACAACACAGACCTAAACTTGTTTACATCATCAACATTCTTATTGGTGTTCACTGATAAGTTTTTGAAAGTTTGAATTTTCCTGAAATTGTCAAATTTTGTGCACAGATGCATTTTTCTAAAGAGAGAACATATTTACTAGTCTCAAAGAAGTCTATGACTTAAGTAGGCTAAACATTTCAACATAGTACTTCTCTAATCTTATTCCTAGTCCTTCCAATTTTTAACTTTAGCAAATACGAATATAGAGAGCTTACTATATTCTAGCACTATTCCTTGTGTTCAATGTTAGCTCACTAAATTTTTATACAAACCTAGAGATAAGTCTTATTCTCTGAATTTTATAGGTGGAGATGTTAAACAACTTGGAGTGCTGGTATCTAAATCTAAGAGTACAAAGCACATGTTCATAACTGCTCACCATGATGCTTTTCCAATTTAGCGATGTAAAGTTATTAATGTCCTACCTACCAGAACTGAAGCCCACTTCTCTACTATTTTGCTCAGTGCTCACTGATTTTACAGAAATTATTACTCAAGAATCAAACTGTCAGTGACAACAGGAGTAAAACAGTGACTTTTCTTTATAGCTACAAACTACTCCAAGCTTATGAAAAATCCTGAAATCTACATAAATATAAATAAGTCTATTGAATGTTTAACACAGGGTCAACATTTACTCATACACAGTGAAGTTACAGTCTGTTAATTCCACCTGCAAACATGAGGCACTCACAGAAAGTCATAGTTGCGCTCTTCAGGGGAAGGCAGATACATAGTAACAGCATCCAGCAAGGGCTGCACCGCTGTGTTTTTCAGGGCGCTCCCACACAGCACAGGCACTGCGGTCTGAGCCAGCGTCACTCTGTGTATTGCCGTCTGCAGCTGGGGGACAGAGATACCAGTGAACACCTATTTCATGTCCAGTATTCCCGTCTCGGCCTCCCCGACCACCTTTATAAGGCAGCACCCCTCACCACACCCCCACTGTTCGTCATGGTTTTACTTTTATTATAACACTAATTACTAACTGGCTTGTTAGATACTTGTTTAGTATCTGTCTCTTATTCACTCGAATGTAAAATCCCTATGAGCATTATAGCAAGTCCCATGGAAATACTATTAAATTCCCAGAAACTAGAAAAGTTTAAGATATAATAGGGACTCAAAAGTATTTCTTGAATAAATGAATTAATATTCTTGTGATTCAACACTGATAGCTATTAAAATAACTGGCCAGGAATAAAAATATAATTTTTCCAAATGAATGAAAATTCAAAAGAAAATGAAAAGTAGGGAAAAAAAAACAAAGAAAAAAATTCTTAAAGACCTCAAGAACAAAGAAAAGATTTGTAAACTATTAATGAGAACTGGTAGGTCAATTCCACTTTAAGAGTGTGAGTTCTCTAAAATAGAATATATGTTACACAGAATAGGGTATGATAAACATGCTTAAATGCTTTAAATATGAAAAAATTTCAAAAAGTGCTTTTCATTCAAAAGAAAAAAAAAATCAGGTTTTTTTTTTTTCTGCATCTCACTTCCAGTGGCTTAAAACTAAGCCTCAGCGCTTGTTTTCTTGTTTGTTTTGTTTTTTGATTTTTTTTTTTGAGATAGGGACTACGTAGTGCAGGCTGGTCCTGAACTCACTTTGTAGCTTGGACTTCAGTACACATCTACCTGTGATTTCCCTAAACATCCTCAGGAAAACGATCAGAACGAAGAGGAAAGGCTACAGAAGATGAGCAATTAATTGATTCCGGCTTTATGTAAGAAAAGTTCAATTGCTAATTTTGTAAAGTATATCCAAAAGTAATAAAGTGCTGACACTGATTAGCTGTTTCAGTGACTTTATCTTAATTTTGAAGTCTGTGTTTTCTGACAGTATGTAAAATCAGAAAAGCAAACATATAACTAAGACAGAGAAATCAAACCATATCCAATTAGTAAAATTTTGTCAAAGCAACTGAATAATGTAATTACCTTTTCAGCTGGAAGCAAATCGAAATTTTCACTGAATTTGCCTAAAACCAAATCAGCAAATTCATCATCCAAATCTGCAACCTATAAAGAAAAGCTTTAAGTTCCATAACTTGCATTTATTTGCATAACTATTAATTTGTCTAAGTACCACAAATACGCATTACTCAAATATCTCAAGACAGCTACATGATCTGCCTTATTCAAGCTAAACAACCCTTCACATCTACTTAGGAAATTGGAAATTGAAGACACGCTATTATGAGTTTCCTAAATATAGAGAAAGCCAGACCCTGATAAAGCACATCAGTAAAAGGCTATTTACTCAAGAGTGCTCAAGGAAATGAACAAAAACACACATGGCCAATAATAACACACATGGATTAACAGACACAATGGTTTTAGATAAATGTAGTTTTAGTTACTAGAAAGCTTCATCTGGTACCTAACATTTTAAATGATCACCAAATTTTCCAAGAAAGTAATTAACAGAACCAATCTTACTGTAATCCCACAATGAAAGCACACATGAGGGGTGTTAGCATTACTTAATAAAAATGCAGCTCTCTAATTCATAATCTTTTCATAACTCTCTGCCTAAATGAAACAAGATAATTCAGCTGACAAATTAATAAGCCAGTTTCAAAAGTTGGTAACAGTATAAGGGAGAAAAACATTAAAACTTGGTGAGATAAACACAGAGTTAACTTCTGCAGAAACGTATCGAACTACATGCCCCAGAGAGCAGTGTGTGTGTGCGGGGGTGGGGTGTGACAAAGCCTAGCTTCTGGCACTGGACTGCCTGGAAATGGGTCAGTCAAGCTGTGTCCCTAACTCTGCCACAGCTCCTTACGCAGTGAATGCTGGCACCTGCCTCTCGTGGCCCCTGTGAGGTGGGAAGGGACATCTAATTCTAATCAGTCGTCACAACATGTGGTAAGTGCACAACTGTTCAACTGCCTACTTAAAAATGATTGCCATGGTAAATTTTCTACACATTTACCACACTTCAGTTTATTTTTAAATTGGGTAATAAAAGTAATTACTTATAAAAGATGGATGAAGAAAATGCTGGTAGAATTTATTTGAATCAATTCAGTTTGGAAGTGAAAAATCAATGGGCTCAGTCAGTATCAAACTTTTTTCCTACTCTAAGATTCGGGGAGTCCATGGTATGTTTTATCTATTGCTCTGTATACTAACAATATAATACAAATATGACAACTATTAACAATCTCGCTGTTCTCTATTAAAATTTTAGGATACATGCGATCCAAAGGTCTATGCTAACTAAAAATTTTTTACATTTCTCAATAATTTGCTATCTGGTATGGTAGACGACTAGCAGATTCTTCATCCAGCAATTCTAAATGCAAGACTTAAGAAACTCCTGCACATGTGCACAGTGACACTATCTGCAATAGCAAAACAAAACAAAACAAAACAAAACAAAATGAAAAAAAACACCGCAAAGTACACTGACAGGCAAACAGACAATAAATGTGGTATAATCATATACTGGAACACTACATAAGAATGAAAATGAAAAAAAAAAGAATGAAAATGAATAAACTATACATATAGCAACAGGGAAGAATTGTCAACAATATGAAACAATGTAATACAATACAAACAGTATCATTCTGCTTAAACAAAGTTCCTAACATGCAAAACTAAGTTCTTTTTTTTTGTATTTTTTTTCAAATCCATTTTATTCATAGAAAACTAAGTTCTTTAGGGATATATACACTTGCAGTAAGCCATAAAAAATAAATACATAAATAAATAAATCTAAAATGATATATTGGGGAGCTGGAGATAAAACATACTGGTACAGCATATGTTTCACATCAGCCCTCAGCACTAAATTAAAAATAAACTCATTGGATGCATCCACACATACACACAAATACATACATACATATACATATAAACATATATGTTATCTATCTGCAGGAGGTAGATAATTACCAGGAGAAAAACAGGAACAGGGAGTGGCACACAGATCCAAGGGCACTGCCAATATTCTACCTTCTATGTGTGTGTGGGAGGTGCACACCCGGTGTTATTAGTACACTTTACATATTCGGTATATAATTGTACATACAATTTCACAATAACTATGTTCAAAAGTTACTAAATATTTATACAATTTTAAAGTCAAAGTATATTTTACTTGTTCAATTAAGGCGATCCTTGCTTCAACTGTCTCCTTTAGCAATTCAGGGTCACTTTCTTCTAAGAGGGGTGTTCTCTCGAAGTCTTTTCCATCATCTGAATTAGAATTCCAAAGGAGTTTCTCTTTATTCACTATATCTACCACTCCTTTGAAAGTTTTGGCTTCACCAATTGGTAACTGTAAGTTAGATAAGATTAGTGCTATTAAATGACTGCTCACTTAGAACAGCATTAAAGACAATGATATTTGTAATTATACCACTTCCCCTAAAATGCCTATTGTCATTCTTTTTTATTTACAACTCAACTTCTTCCAAAGAAGGACATATTTAAGCTATTTACCTGTAAAAGCAAAGGTTTTGCCTTCAACTTCTCTCTGATGCTTTCAACTGCATACTTAAAACTACAGGAAGCAAAATTAATCTTGGTTATAGTCAAAATTTCTTAAAATAGTTTTAAGCATGTTCTCTAAAGTAATCCCTTTATTCTTCTTAATATTCACTTAACAATTTTCCACAGGACAGTGTCTTGAATCAGCTTTCATATCAATTTCAGATAACAGTAATTAAATATCCACCATAATCCTGCCACACAAAAGTTTAGGGTATTACTATTATTATTATTATTATTGCAAGCATCATGCAAGTCAACTACAAGGTTAGTGGATTAAGGTCACATAAGTTAATAAAATAAAGATTCAAATGCAAGATTTTATTTGAATCAACCAGATTTATTATCACATGAAGCTATTACTTTTCTACCTTGGGCCAAATTTGACATAAATTTTTCTAATCAAGACAAAAGTTCTTTAAACAGTCTTAAAATTACTGTGGAGAGTTGGGTAAATACAACGCATGTGACTGTGTAGTCTTAGGGAAAGAATAGTTTTATGTTTTGTTTTTGCCTCTCTTGCCATGGACCAGGATCTATCCTACCACAGACCAGGATCTAACCCTGTCATATTTCCACCCAGAATTCTTAATATTCTCGATTCTCTCCCATTCACATTTTTCCGAGTCCTTCACATATTCGTGATTCTCTGTATCATGTTCTCGGAACGAGGTATTCATTTTGGATTATCACTCTAGAAGTCAACCATCCTGCGTTCACTCTTTCGTCCTACACACAAGCCTTTCACCACAGACCATCTCCCCTCCCTTCGTGGAGAGCCTGCTATTTAGGAACAAAAGAAAAACAAAGGACAAGGACAAACAGGCAAGGACCCTAAGGCAAGCGCAAGAAACAGTCCTCTACCCTAGTGAAGATGGAACCCTTGAGGAACACAGGGACCACCAGCCCACCACACCTAGTTCTAAGGGAACCTGCGGAATCAGCAAGACATGCTTCGTCAGGGTCCCACGACACGCAGTTCAGCTTCCCTACATCAGATGCGGGACGATTCGTCACTTACCAGCTTTCTGTTAATATCAAATTGGCATTTAACCCAAGGGTTAGTTGCTCTGAAATTATTTTTATGGAAATAAATTAGGATTCCATAGCATATTTTCTACCTTAGAGGGAAGAGTAACTATTTCTAAACTCAAGCTGTAGTCCATGAAAACCTAACCAGAGAACACTATGTACCTTGCCCCAGTTTTGTCCATCTTGTTTAAAAAGCAGATTCGCGGTATCTTGTGTCTATCAGCCTGCCTCCACACTGTGAGAGTCTGGGCCTAAAGGAAAGAGAAAGGGAAAAACATATACACAGTGGATGTACACACACTAGACAAAAATAACGACATTATTAGATACAGAATGAACAGCTCCAGGAATCTCTCACACCATGGGGCTGGGCCTGATTCTAGCATATAATTAGTTCCACTACACTTAACACTTCTAGGGTCACTCTTTTGCAGTCGAGTTAACCAAACTGAGAATAGATAAAGGGGGGGTGATATTTGTTTGATAATATTTTGGGTGAAGTAGGTTCCACCCAAAGAAAATTAACATTTGAAATGTACCATGGAAAGAGGACTAAACTGACGATCAGAACCCTGTATTTTGTTTAGCTTCATCTTCCCTAGTACCAGTCACAACACTGAACTAATTTAATGTCAGTTTTCTGATGTGTGAGTCAGACTTTCGCCTCAATTCAGACAAGTGATGTGAAAGGAAGGACGAACAAACAGGAGTGTACAGCACAAATGCTATTACTGCTGGAATCACATATTTCATTGTGCTATTTGAATGTTCTCATAAACTAAGGATTTAAAAGGGAGGGAAAGGAAAACAGTATCTATAAGGTATAATTCTCATACATGTTCCTATTAACTTTTTGTTTGTATTTATATTAAATATATAATTCCAGCCAGGTGTGATGGCGCATGCTTGTAATCCCGGCACTCGGGAGGCTGCGGCAGGGTGGCTGCTGTGAGTTCAAGGCCAGCTTGAGCTACGGTACGAGACCCTGTCTCAAAACCAAAAAAACTTTTTTTTTATCTATCTATTTATCTATGTACTAAAACAAATCTGTGGCTAGTGGAACCCCATAGCCCCAAAGCAAAGCAGAAAAAGCCTAATGTCCTGGCACTACTTATAAAAGAAGCCTGTGTGCTGTTTAGGTGAAATTTACCTGGTATTAAATACAGACTTTAAATGTATAGCTCAATGAATTTTGATATAAAGATACACATTCATGTAACTACTCCTCCAGTCAAAACAGAGAAGACTGTCACTCCATACCTTTTTCTCATGCCTCTCACCCTCCATAAACAACTTGTTTTGATTTCCATCACCACAGTTCATTCTTCCTGCTCCTGAATCTCATATAAATAGTACAGCTTCTTCAGCTAAACATCATGTTTGTGATAGTCATACATCTTGTTGGGCATACTAGTTTATTTTTTTACTGCCACAAATGTACTAGTTTGTTTTTCTATCTACCTGTGGCTATGCATTTGGGTTGTTATTATGAATTTAGCTGCTATAAACATTCTGAGTCTCTGCTGAATGAATGTTTGATGTTTTGAATAAAGATACAGGATAGGAGAATTGCTGGGCATATGTTTAACTTTATAAGCAGCTTCCAATGGTTGTAGGATTCTACCTTCCGATTAGCAATGTACAGAAGCCCAAGCTGCACCACACCCTCACCAATACCAACACTCTTCTGGGTGTGAAACGGTACTTCTCACTATTATCTTTTTGTTTTGTTTTGCTTTTTTCTGTCATTTTAATTTGTATTTTCCTGATGACTAATGGGACTGTGCTTTCTGGCCATTTTAGTGTCTTTTGTAAAATGTTTGTTCAAGTCTTTTATCCATTTTTAACTGGGTTACTTTTGCTAGTCATTTGTTCTTCATAAGTTCTAGATATAAGTCCTTGGTCATACCTGTATGTTAGTTTATTTTATTTTTGTGGCATCAGGGATCGAACTCACAACCTCACACCTGCCAGACAGGTGCCTAAGCCACTGAGCCAAACTCCCAGCCCTAGTTTTTTGAGACAGGGTCGCACTATGTAGCTCAGGCCGGCCTTGCGCTCGCGTTGTAGCCCAAGCCGGCCTCGCGCTCGCGTTGTAGCCCAAGTCGGCCTCAAATTCACAACACTCCTACCTCAGCATCCCAGTACTGGGATTAAGGCGTGCATCACCATGCCCGGCTACAAATATGTTATAAAAATGCCAGCAAATGCTTCCCAAAAACGATACTCTCTTATATAACCAATACTATTCCAGCATTCAGTGAATTTCATACCCATAATACTTTAGTATTAGAAATATGACCCCATAGCTATAGCTTGCTTTTTTTTTTTTTAGTTTTAATGAACAGATATAATTTTAATAAGGTCAACTAAATCAACCTTTATTTTTTTATGTGAAGATATTTTATTTTTCCCCTGCAAGCTACTGATTTAAGTTTGATATTATGACGCACTCAAAATTAATCTGGGGAGGGATTATGGAGAAGGATGTATGGGAAAATATGGAAGAATTTTCCACGAATGAAAACACTGAATAACAAAATCACTCCTTTTATCACTCTTGCTAGCTAAAGTCTATCTACTGCACTCAAACAGTGGTGGTAAACCTATAGTATGGGTTTTGTTTTTCTTTTAAGACAAAAAATGTTAATGTACAGGTTGTTTTTCCTAAGCTGAACACTTGCTGTTTAGGTTTTATGGCACTGTTGGCACTTTGTGATAAATAAATGGGTTCTGGGTTGCAGTTTGGGTGCTCATCTCTAAAGGGTTCAAGATCCTTGCTCCAGAACAAATAATGCAATTTGCCTGAATTTCAAACTTATGTAATTAAGTAGTAGTAAAAGAAAGCATGCAACCATTAGGGAAATAAAGTGACCTACAAAGAAACAGAAATAAGTGTAAATCAACCTCAGACCTCAGAGTCAGGTTGTTTTTTTTGTTTTGTTTTGGTTTGTTTTGTTTTTTTGAGACAGGGTCTTGCTGAAGTTTGGGCTGACCCTGAACTCACTATGCAGTCCAGGCTGGTTATGAACTCACAGTGATTATCCTGCCTTAGCTTCCCAAGTGCTGGGATTATAGGCACGCACCACCACAACTGGCCTCAGTATCAGGCTTTACAGCAAGTGAGCAGCAGTGTGAGGGCCCATCAGTGTGGCTTCCAATAACTATCTTTTCCTAATTTTCATCTTAAACAATTTCAGATTCATCGAGAGGTTAAAAGAACAGTAAACACTCATGTACTCTTCCCCAAATTGACCAAATATTAACATTTTGCCACATTTACCATTTTGCCTCTACCACCACGGTGCGTGCGTGCCTTATGGGTGTGGTGCTGTGCAGATGTTTCTGCCTGTTATGTTAGGACTGGAATTGAGTCCTCTTTATTTAGGCTATATTTTCAAGGACGTTTGTACAGTAAAAAGCCTTGAAAGACAAAGACAATCTCCCTCTGGAGCCACAGGCAGGTTTACTTACAGTCCTGGAAAGTAACCTCTCCCTCCACAGCAAAAACACAAGAATGCTTAAAATGATTCTATCCTCTCAACAGCAGAGTCCTCTTAACCCATTACACGTGCAGCTGCATCGAGGCTCTTCATGTCACCTTCTAGAAATAGGGACTTAGAGAACTAGTAGAAGAAAATGCTGAAAGTCTGGCTACACAATTTCTGTGACTAATAAAGTCCTTTGTGTCTTATCCCAGGAATCTTGTGTCTTCTGCCAGAATCCATGAAACTAGGGCAGGCTAACTTGTTAGCTTCAAAGTAACTTGGCAAATCAACTCCTTCAAACACAGTTTTTGGCCGGGCGTGGTGGCACATGCCTTTAATCCCAGCACTCGGGAGGCTGAGGTAGGTGGAGCATTGTGAGTTCGAGGCCCGCTTGGGCTACAACGCGAGCGCAAGGCTGGCCTGAGCTACATAGTGCGACCCTGCCTCAAAAAACCAGGGCCGGGAGTTTGGCTCAGTGGCTTAAGCGCCTGCCCTGACAGGCGTGACGCTGTGAGTTCGATCCCCGGTGCCGCAAAAAAAAAAAAAAAAAAAAAAAAGCACAGTTTTTGATATGACTTTTATACTTCCTAGAGAAAAGTAAACTATTTCCTTTTTACTATATCTAAGATCACATAGATCACAACTCAATATTAAATTCCAACTTCTTTTAAATATCATTTGATTTATATGATCTTAGGATTATAGTTAACTAATTCTGATGATACATTCTATTTCTTTTACAATCATGCTGTTCCATCTTCACTCTACTCCGGCAACACTCTTTACCTCTACACCCGCAGAGGCATCAAGCACAGCAACCGCACCGTCCAACACTCTTAAGCAGCGCTCAACCTCCAAGGTAAAGTCCACATGACCTAAGAAAAAAATGAGAAACACTTAAACTCTTAAAAAACAACCATGTGATCCAGCAATTTCATTTCTGGGTAAATACAGAGAAGTACTGAAAAGGGGGTCTCACAGAGTTATTCTTAGACTTTGTTCACAGCAGCATTATCCACAATAGCCAAAAGGAAGAAGTAGCCCAAAGAGACCTCAATGAATGGACCAAATGTAGTGTATACAATTCCCCTCCACATTTACGGGTCCTGAATCTGCAGATCCAAACAATCACAAACTGAAAATATTCAGAACAAATCTGCATCTGTAATGAAACGGTACATACTTTTTTGTTGTCATTATTTGCTGAATAATGAAGTATAACAAAACTTGTGTTAGACACTATAAACATATGAAAGGATGCATATAAATTAAATATAAATATGCCACTTTACATGAGGGAGTTGAGCATCTGCAAATTTTAACATTTCTAAGGGGTGCCGGAACCAAACCCTTAAGAATACCACCGGACAATGATACATGGAGTACAACATAACCCCAAAAAGGAAGGATACCCACACTATAACATGGATGAATCTTGAGGACTCCATGCTAAATGAAATAAGCCAATCACAAAAGGGCAGAAAATGTATGATTCTACTTATATGAGGTATCTAATGATACAGAAAACAGATTGATGATTATCAAGGATGGGGAGAGGGGACACATTAGAGTAACTGCTTAATGGGTACAGATTTTCAAATCTGCAAGATGAAAAAGTTCTGGAGATCTGTTTCACAGCAATGGGTATGTATACTCAACCCTATGAAGTATACGCTTAAAAATGGCTAAGATGGAAAATTTTATGCCATGCATTTTTCACAATTAAGAAAACTCAAATGAAATCCCCAAATGATGCAGCACCTCTGTATTGGTGAGAGAGCATCCTACCTGGCGTGTCAATGAGATTGACTCGGTAGCCCTTCCAATCAAAGGTAACAGCAGCAGACTGGATAGTGATGCCTCTTTCTCGCTCCTGAGCCATGAAATCTGTCACTGTGTCTCCATCATCAACGTCTAACCAAGAAAAAGAGGCCTCAGTGTAGTTTTAATGGCAAGTATATTTTATTGGTACTAGCTATCTGATGTGACTGAATGTGCTTTATGAAAAATCTCTTCCAAAAATATTTGGTTTAATATTTACAACCCTGAATCCTCTTCTAAGTGAATCCTTATTCTAGAAAAAGCTTTTCGAGCAAGATTAGTAATTTATTTCATAAAATTTTTAAATTTTGCTGAACCATATATTGTTCATTTTTTTCCTAGTTTGATTTTTGTTAACTCTCCTGACCCCCTAGGAATAGGCAAAGCATAGTGAAACAGTATATAGTTTTAGACTTAAATGCTAACTTTACCACTTACTATGCTATCTTAAGCAACTTATTTAACCTAGTTTGTAATAAGGATGAAGTAATATCAAGTATCTAGTCCAGCAGACCATAAATGCCAGCTATGTGAAACATGGTATAGAAAAATTCTTCCAAAGTTAAATTATCCACTACAAACTCTTCTCAATACTACATTCTCCAAGGAGAAGGAAAGTAGATAAAGTCTAGGGAAAACTGCCACAGTTCTTCCGTAGTTTAAAGTCATGTATACAAACTTTAGCCTGTAAGCTTACTCAAATTACTCTGCTATAAAATTCTTAAATTTATGAAGCTGGGCGTGGTGGCACATGCCTGTAATTCCAGCATTCAGGAGGCTGACACAGGAGGATTGTTGTGAGCTCGAGGGCAGCCTGAACTGCATAGTGAGACCCTGTCTCAAAAAATAGGGCCAGGGATTTAGCTCAGTGGCTTAAGCACCTGCCTGGCAGGCGCAAGAATGTGAGTTCGATCCCTGGTACCAAAAAATAAAATAATAATAGTAATTCTTAATTTACACTTTTATCCTGATTAAATTTATACACAAAATATATGAAAAAAAGTTCAAAATTCAGAAATGCAAGGTATCAATACCTTTTGCTACCACTCATGTCAGCACTGACGCCCTAAAACAGCAGCTAGTTTCTTCCATGCTTGTGCGTATTTACAAATATGCATAATACACACAGACTGTATAACTTCAGCACCAGAATGGGAAATAAGAAAAAATACTTGTCAGAAACTCTAAATATCTATTTTAACATGTATAAATTGTATTAACATTGCCAATTATTCACAATATAAGTATTAAAGAAAATAAACACCATTAAGAATACGAAGGACAAAATAACCAAAACTCCTAAATGAAGGAGTTTTTAAAACAAGATTTTTCAGTGACAAAGATTTTTATATCACATTAGCTCTTTATGAAGCTTACATAACGAATAAAATCAATCTCAGATCAACAAAATGTACCACAATTGAGTTAATTCCTAGGCCTACAGAAATCTAAAATCAGTTTTCAAGTTTCAGATTTTGGAGCATTCCAATTTCCAGATTATAAATGACTAACTGGTAACCCACACAAATATTCCAAAATCAAAAAAACCAAGAAATCTGAAATATTTCTGGCATTTCAAGCGTTGTGGATAAAGGATACTTAACCTGCACTGAACTGCATACTTAAAAATGGATAAAATGTTATGAACTGTACACTTAAAAAATATTAAAAATTTTAAACACAATCAATAACTTGACCTTCAGATATATAAGCTGGCAATAAGAAGGTAGGATTATTACCAGATTTACGTCACAAATGAGAAAGCCTAACAATGTCCCACATTTTATTGTATGTCATATGCCAATTCACATAACAGTCATTTATGAGAAATTTAGATGGTTGTATATTTAGGAATCCATCGTGATGACAATTCTAATCTTAGTATCCTTTTCTGTATAGCTACTAAGTCTCAGCCTTTTCCAAGGGTCTAGAGAAATGGCTATGTGGTATGTACCATAAAGTAGACCCTCTGAATCTTAATTTCCAGAGTGAGGCTAGGGCATCACCATTTAAAAACAAAACAACAAAAAAAACAAAGCTCACAGGGATCAACATTTGCATGCCCAGTCAAGAACCGGAATTTTTACATATGATTAAAAAGTAAATTAAAAACATAGTAAAGTACTACTATTGTGGGTTAAAGATCAACAAAATTCTTTCCTTTTCTACATTAGAATTTGATGTCTGATTGAGAAGTATGTCAACTATGTTAATGTGGAAAATACAACTTTTGAATGGTAAACTAAATCTGAATTGGGAAGAACTATAACTTGGGAGTTACATGACAAATTTCCCTTTTGTGGAACCTGGAAACTCGGCCTATGAATTATAATGCGAGACACTCATTCTTAAAGAATGAGTCTTCTAAACTAGAGTGGCTCCTGCAAAAGAGTAATGCTGCTGCTAAGCTATGGTTCTTGTTCTACATCACCTTCTGAATAGGCCAGTGCCAAGTGAAGCCCATGACAGCCCTGTGAGTCTAAATGTTTAGTTGAATCTAAGAAAACCCTTTGGTGGGTGCTGCCAACTACCTTATCTTTATGTTGTGCTTTAGACAGCAATGACTCCATGCCATGTTCAAGGTCTCTAGGTTGACTTCTTAGTCAAAATAGTTTCCAATGGTCCTCTGCTAATAGGGAGTGGGGAGAGGAATCCATTCTAACCTCCCAGAGATCTTGTGTATCCAGAATAGTACAATATTCTTTCTGTAGTGGTAGTTTTGCCTGCATCAATGTGAGCCATAATTCCAATATTACGGATTCTGTTTAAAAGGAGGGAAAAACATGCATTATGAGGGTATATTATGAAAACTGTAAAACCAAAATATCTATGCTGTGCAAATCTCAAAGTTGTTCAGCATTTTTATAATTTATGCAATGAAGTAAAACCTAGAGGTAAAAATGAGGTAAATGGAAAATATATTTAGAGCATATCTTACCACCTTACTCTGACAAGAGTAACAAAAGGGCTAAAACCTTAAAAATATTTTACATTAGTTACTATGAAAAACATGCAGTAAAACTGTTACATTAAAAACTTGTAGCATTAAATTGAGAAAAGAAAATCACTTTTGAGATACATACTAACATCTATGTAATTAGCCAGGTTTACTAATTATGCCCATCCCCATCGGAGAAAACCTGTAACATTTCTCAACAATCTATGAAAAAAAAATCATATCAAAGATAGTACTTACTTAGATATAGGAGGATTAACGATGGAACGAAGGGATTTGATATCATTTCCTATCAAACCTAATGGAAAGAGGGTTAAAATGTACCTGTTAAATATCCAAAATTTGCCCTTAATTTACAAACGAATAAATTTAAAATAATTTAAAGTGAATGCTGCAATTTCAAATACAGTAAGACCCAAGTGAAATAAAACTCATTTATCTAAAATTTATTTTCCAGCAGTCCATAAGGAAAAAGCTATAGTTGACGGCAAGACAAGGGAAGTGTTTTTACACATTAATTTCTAGATCACATTCTTAGCTTCACTTGTTTTGTTTTGTTTTGTTTTCTTTTGTTTTGTTTGAGAGAGGGTCACACTATGAAGTCCAGGCTGGCCTTGAACACATTCTGTAGTCTAACTGGCTTCGAACTTGTAGTGCTCCTCCTGCCTCAGCCTCCCAAGTGTTGGGATTATACGTGTGCACCACCATGCCTGGCCATTGATCATATCTTTAGAAAAATTCCGATTTACCCCAATCTCTATTCCTATTATACCTCTCTTTATAAAACTAGAATGAGAAATAATTTTCAGGTTGAGAATACTGGTAGATACTGAATCAAAGAAAAACTTTGAATGGCTAGTGCCATAAACCTGCACATTTTCTAAGGTAGGAAAAGCTTAGAGTAACACATCAGATGACAATGACTCTTTACACTATCTGAAACCCATCTTCCTCTCATCAACACCAGGACACAGTACCTTTAAAGGCAGCCTAGGGGATATCACTAAACAGAAGCTGTAATAATCTAGTACTTCTAAAAGGTCAAGTAGAATTCCCTATAGAAAAAAGGTTCAATTCCATGCTTACCATAGGCTTTATTAATAATCAATATTAAAACAACACTGCAATTGCGTTTGTAAATTTAATCTATATTTTCCTATTTAATCCAGTTTCTATAATAAAACAAGAAGAATTTTATATTATTTTAAAAAATTCAGGGCAGGGACCAGGCCAATCCCTTGCTATGAGTCAGTGGAGGCCATGTGTCCTGGGAAGAGAACCAAGAAGCCAACCCCTTCCTGTGAGCCAGCCAGCACACGGGCTGGGAGACGAGAAGTACTGAGGCAGCCCTCCCTCCCCGCACCGCCCCATAAGCAACTGGCTGATTCAGAGAAACACAGGCTGAGATGACAGCCACTGAAGTGAAAAAGCACCTTAATGTCTGTATTGTCTGATTGACCTTGCAGGACTAAAGCTGGCAGTCTGAGCATCTAGAGGACAACAATATGCAATATAGTGACTATGGGGGATCTCCTTCTGAAGGTGGTAGCCATTGTTAATTCCCTATCTTGTTTTAAAATCCTGTACTGTTTTCATTGTTTTGTTCGGTTTGGGTTTATTCTGTTTTGCTTTGCTTGATTTTATTATATCTGATGTCATGGGCGGCTATTTTGAAGATAACAAGATATATTATGATAGCCATTGTTGATTTCCTATTATTTTGTTTTTGAGTCCTGCATCACTTTCACTGTTTTGTTTTGATTGGTTTTATTGTGTTTGGTTTTGTTCTGTTTAAAATAAAAATAAAAATAAAAACTTCAAGGCAACCTGAAGATCAAAACACAATCTATACTTCTAGAGTTAAAGTTACATGGCACACACCTTTAATCCCAGCACTCGGGAGGCTGAGGTAGGAGAAGCATTGTGAGGTCGAGGCCGGTTTGGGCTACAACGTGAGTGCAAGGCCGGCCTGAGCTACATAGTGCGACCCTGCCTCAAAAAAACTAGGGCTGGGAGTTTGGCTTAATGGCTTAAGCGCCTGTCTGGCAGGCGCGAAGTTGTGAGTTCGATCCCCAGTGCCGCAAAACATAAATAAATAAATAAATAAATAAAGTTACATGGCAGAATACAAAATCTACACACAATAATGCAGCTCATTAAATTTACGTGTCTTTGTAACTCAGCAATCAATCAGTACAGTATTTTTATTCCATTATTCTCATATAACAAAGACAGTGATCACAGCAGCCACAGAATTAACTCACTGAGCCTACTATGGTTGCTTGTTTCAAACATAGCAAGCACATTAGCAATGAAAGCAGTCAGGTGCTCAGCCTTTCAACTTCTAATAGCCATATATCTAAGCTACACTACATAAACGTTTAACCAAACTACTTCTAAGACTCTTTAAAATAAATTATTCTAGTAAACCTGTATTGACAGAGGACAGTTTTCAGTAAAAACTAGCAATGAACTAGAAATGCATAGTTTATAGTAGGAGCAGTCTAAATGCTAACTTCTGAGCCAGCTACTAACACCAATGCTTCTCTCTGCTTCATCAGCACATCCAAAATTGCACACCACTGATACCCCTCCTGGAGCCTATCAGAATGCTCCCGCCTCCA
>RJWM01017449.1:0-43093 GCA_004363535.1 Dasyprocta punctata | reverse complement strand
GCAAGACCCTGTCTCAAAACAATAAATAAGTAAGTAAAACTTAAAAAGTTTTAAAATCCCGTAGGAGTGGCACACGCCTGTAATCCCAGCACTCGGGAGGCTGAGGCAGGAGGATCGCTGCGCGTTCCGGACCAGCCTGGGCTACAAAGTGAATTCAAGGCTAGTCTGAACTGCACAGTGAGACCCTGTCTCAAAAAATAGGGCCGGGGATTTAACTCAGTGGCATAAGCTGCGGCCTGGCGGGTGCAAGGGGAAAAAAAAAAAAAAAACCCGTAGGTGACAGCGCGAAAAAGCATGGAGCGGCCACCACAACCGCACATCCACGCCCACAACACCAGCACCCACTCTCTTGGCCACTGAAGGCCGCGCAGGATTCCGCGAAAACAGGGGTTTTTGGGGTGAGGGCCTCAGGCTCAAAACCAGCTCCTGCCCTTCAAGGGGCCACGACTCCAAACAGCCGTGCTCCCTGCACGCCCAGACTCCGACGCGGCAGCGAGAAGGGAGGCACGGGCACAGGCACGCCGCGCAGCGACCCCAAGGGAGCCAGGCCACGGGGTGCGGACACAGCCCTCCCAGGGGCTGCAGTTCCCGTGGGGGCCCGGCGGGACCCTCGTGCGGCGACACATCCCAGGCGCGGGAACAGGTGACGGGCGGCTAGACACGGGGTGCGGGAGGAGGCCGAGTCTACCACGGGTCGGGTCGTCCCCGGGAGAGACCCTCGGGCTGAGCAGGGCGGTGTCCCGGCTGGTGGCGGTGACAGACGCTGGAGCCCCGCGGTGGCTCGCCTGCACCGCTTGTTTGGGTCTCTGCGGTGCTGGCGACTGAACCCTGAGCGGCAGGCGCATCCTCGCTCCTATTATTTTGAATCGGGGTCTCGCTCAGCTGCAGGGCTGGGCTGCAAACTGGGGTCCCGCCTCGGCCCAGCCCGCCCTAGGAGCTGGGAGCCCAGGGCCCCGCCCCCGCCCCGCCCCGCCCCGCCCCGCCCCGGGGAAGAAGCACAGGCTGGGGAGCCGTGGGGCGGGGCCGGAAGGGGCGTGGCCGGGGCGGGCGCGGGGCGGTGTCTGTCCCGCCACTTCCGGTGCACTTAATTAGCTCAGGACCGGGAGCCCGCAGGCGAGCGCGACGCGCACCTTCAGATGTGCGCGAGCCGGTGCCCCGCGGGACCCGCCCTCCCAAGCACGCTTGCGAGAGCGGCGGGCACAGCCCGAGGCGACAGGGGGACAGCGCACGTAGCCGGGCGGATTTCGAGGGCAGGAGAAGCATCCTCCCGCCATCGCTGGGGGGCGGAACTTCCCTGACAAAGGCGCCCTTTAGTGGGTGGAGCCAGCCGAGCCGGACCGACTTCCGGCGCCCCTGCGCAGGCGCCGTTCGGAGGAGGCGGTGCGGGACCGCCGAGGGGCGGGGGGCGTGTGTGGGAGTGGGCCCGCTCCCAGGGGCGGAGCTCGGGCGCCACAGGCGCGGGGGTGGGGTGGGCGGGGCTATGGGAAGAGCCGAAGACGCCTCCGCCCCGGTCCGCGGCGCGACGGTCCATGTGCCCCCTGAGTGCACCCCGCGCTCCCCCAAGCGTCGTCCGACGAGGCGCCCGTCGGCCTCCCAGGGAGACTGGGGCGCGGGCAGCGGACGGGGTGCAGCCACCACTGGGCAGGGCACCCGCGTGGGGACCCTGCTAGGGTCACGCCCCAGCCGGCCCTGGCTGCCCCCCGCCCCCGCCTCCCAGTCCGCCGCGCCCCGGGCTCGAGTCCGGTCCCGCGTCAGCAAGGACTCGCCGCACACGCCGGCTCCGGCCGGGGCCAGGGAGGGGCCGGGGAGAGGCCGACCGGCGCCCGAGTGCCAGGGGCCGCAGGCAGCTGGCCCACCGGTCCCAGGCCACCGAGACCTGCGGCCGGCGGGGCGATGCGGCGGGCGTCCCGTGCCTCGTCAGGACCCCGCGGGGCGGGTGCCACCTGGGGCCCGCTCGGCTTTCGGTTCCCCGCCTGCGGTGTGGCGGGGGTGGAGGGGTCTTGGGTCCCGGAAGGAAAGCAGGTGGGGCCGGCAGCTGGGAGGCAGCGGCACCCGGCCCGGGGCTGACACCCTGCCCCGGGCCCCGGACACCCGTCGAGCCACCCGAGCACCGCGGGCCGCACGGACACGCGGAGGAGCAGCCCGCCCCGGGTCTTCGGCCGTCTCCCGCGTCCGGGACACGACGGGACGGGCTGCCTCCCTCCCTCGGCTGGGCTCCCCGCCCCAGGCGCTACAGCCAGCCCCGGACGGCGCCCCGGGCCGCTCCTGGTCCGGGCCGCCTCCACGCGGGTTCGAGGGTGGCTGTCGCCCTGCCGGGGACCTGGCGTCTCCAGCCCTCGGGGACAGAAGGGCTCTTCTGCAGGACAGTCGCCTGGCAGAGGGAAGCGTGCCTTTCTTCGTCTGCATCCCCCGCCTCTGCCCTCTGCCCCTCTGCCCCCTGCCCCTATGCCCCCCTGCCCCCTGCCCCTCTGCCCCTCTGCCCCCTGCCCTCTGCCCTCTGCCGGCAGCCCGGGGCTCCTGTCGTCCTGGGAACCAGAGGAGCCCTGGTGGCGACTCACTGCTGACCGTGCTGGTCCCTCGCCCTTGCGGGTTGGGAGTTTCGGTGCTGGGGCCCGGCGGGGCCGGAAAGTCCAGGCTTGTCCTGGTGGCTCGGGGCTCAGCTGCGGCCATGTCCCCACAGACAGCCCTGTGCCCGCTCCCTCCCACTCTCCGCGTCTCCGGGGGGACAGGCCCAGGAGGACCCGCAGGGCCAGGCCGAGGCTCAAGGTGTCTCCCGGGTGTCCCATGGAGGTGCGGGGCAGGAGGCTGAGCTGGCACCCTGTCCCCTTCTGCCTTCTCCTGTCCCTGGGCTGCACAGGGCAGGAGTCCTCAGCTGGGGCAGCTGTGCTGGGGAGCAGCAGGTGGCCAAGGGCACCCCAGGGCGTCGCCAGCACCTCCGGACCCGCACCCCTCCTTGGTGAGGTAGCGGCGCTGCCCCGCTTCCCTGCCATCGGGTGACGGCTGGAGTGGGGGGAATCGGGGTTCCTGCACACCCTTGCAGTCAGAAGCAGGGTCCCCGGGCCTGTTCTCCAGGGACCTGCTCTGCCCTCCGGGTCTCCAGCAGGGCCACTCAGGACCACGTCCTCCGTGCCCACGCGGGTGACAGGCTGCTACCCTGGAAGCCAGACAGCACAGGCCTCTTGGTGAGGGGCCAAAGGTGGCTCTGCCACCTCCGAGGGTCCAGGCAGAACGCGAAAGTGCCCAGACCTGGGATCGGGGGCAGGGGGTCCTTTGCTGTCATGGCGCCCAGTGCCCGCTGGCTCCCTCAGGAAGGGACCCAGGCTGCTGTGCCCCAGCCGGGCTACCTCTGCTCCCTCTGGCCAGGCCTGGAGTCTGCCTCCCCCCAGAAGAGGGGGGAAGGCTGATCCTGCCCCGGGGGTGGGAGGCGGACCCTGCCCCTCTGCCCTGGGGTGCTGGCGGGGCTCTGAGTCCTGGACAGGGGCATCCTGACCAGGGACCCTTGGTGCCTGGGGTGTGGGGAGGCCCGGGTCAGGGGGGCACGGGCTTCCCTCTGGGCCCAAAGGAGCTCTTTCTGTCTCCTTTCCCTGATGACAGCCGCCTCCTTCCTGCCTGCTGCTCCCTGGCAGGGGACATCCCGAGGGTGACTCTCTGGGTGGCTCAGAGTGGGTCACGAAGGTTCCACAGCTGGCGGGCGCGTGTCCTGTTGGCCGTCACCCCTGGGCAGCCCCTGTCCCCTGGTGACAGCTCTTGGCCACTCCCCCCACCACTTAGCCCATCTCCCAGTGTGTGGGAGGGGTGGCTGTGCCTTTCCCTCCCCAGTGGGACCTGAAGTGGCAGGGACAGACCCTCAGCCGGGGCCAAGGCGGCAGCCCGAGGGTCCTGGCTCCTCCAGACACGCTGGAGCTCACTACGCCACCGCACTCCTGAACCGCACTTGTCCTCGATGTCCCCTCTGTCCACACAGCTGTGTTGCCTTTCCCGTCCCTGGGGATCTGGGTGAGGCTCGGGGAGGGCCCGCTTCCGCTGCCTGAGATGGTCTCGGGGGCCCCTCCCAGCCACCCGGCACCCTGCCAGGCCGTGCCCCCCACCCCCGGCGCCCCTGGGCTGCTCTGCAGATGGACGAGGTCCTCCCCCTGTCCTGCCCTCACCTAGCAGCTGCCCTCCCGCCTCCCGCCTCCCAGGGCAGCTGCTCCCCATGCTGTGGCTGGGGGCCTGGACCTGGGGTGCCAGGAGCTGCCCCACTGTGCCCCGCAACAGGTGCCACCTAGGCCGGCCACCCCCGGGCGCCTGTGCCCTGAGCCTCCCAGGCTGTCCCCTCAGTCAGCAGCCTCTCCTCCTGCTCTTGGTCCCCTTTCTGCCCAGAGAGCCACCTGGGGTGTGCAGGGGACGGACCCGGCTGGGGACATCGCTGCTTCAGAGGTGCCGCCCACTCATGTGGCCCAGCCTGCTTTGGATCGGTGACCTCTGGCCTGGGGGTCCTGCCTGGGTGTCCTCCATCCCGGGTGTCCTGTCGAGAAAGGTCACGTGCCCGCCGGTGTGGGAGGAGGGCCGGGCACTTGGGGCACCTGGGCCTTGCTGCTCTGCCTCACTGCTGCAGGAGAGCTGGCGGGTCTCCTGCAGGGAACCAGTCCCCTGTCAGCGTCCCCGTCCCTGGGGGGACAGGGCGGCTGGGAGGTGGAGGAAACAGCGTGTGGGCGGGGCCGAGGCTGCCTGCCGGGCCCCAGTGGCGCTCAGCCCCTGCCCCCAGTCCTAGAGTGCTCAGCTTCCGGGCCTTGCTCCCCCTGGGGGCCACCAGCCTGTGCCCCCCCTCAGTCTAGGCGGGTGATGTTTGTCTTGACCGGGAAGGGCCTGTGTGGGAGAGCCCTGCTCCTGACACCCGTGTGCCAGCGTGGCTTGGGGCCAAGCGGCCTGTCACCTCTCCGGGTGTCCCCAGGACCTGTTTCTCTTCTCCCGTGGTGGGCTCCGTCCTGGCCACTGCAGCCCCAGGTGTGCCCTGGTCCCCTGGTGACATGGAGATGTGGCAGGGACTCCGCCTGGGCTGCGACCCCTTTCCCTCGGGGCCCCTGCCTGGTGGGGTTGGCAGCAGGTACCAGGCAGTTGTGTGCTGTGCTGTGGTGTGAGCGCCTGGGATGACAGGTGGGACTGAGCCCCAGCTGCGGGCCCTGGTTAAACTAAGCACCAGGAGGAAGCTGAGCCTCCGAGTTGCCCATGTAACTGGTGACAGTTGACACTTCTGCGCTGGAGTGCCGGGGGTGCTCTGTCCTCACTGCCCCAGGGCAAAATGAATGCGAGAGTCCCCAGAACTACAGCTGGCGCTGCTGTTCCTGCTCCCCAGCCCATGACCACCTCGGGGAGGTGGGGTGTAAACCCTGTGGAGCCTGCATGTGGGATGTGGCGGGGGTATCTGCTGTTTTTTCTTGGGACAGGGTCCCCGTCTCCCTGCAGGAGGTGTTGGTACACAGCTGGGGGTAGGGTCATGCTGCTTGCAGAGACCTCCTGGGAAGCCAGTACGTGATGTATATGTTGGGTGACATTCAGGGTAGGGGACCACGGGCTGATGCAGGAGCCCACAGGTGGGTGATACAGAAGGGGTTCAAAGGGCCAAGATAAGCCGGGCGTGGTGGCACACGCCTTTAATCCCAGCACTCGGGAGGCTGAGGTAGGAGTGTTGTGAGTTCGAGGCCGGCTTGGGCTACAACGCGGCGCAAGGCCGGCCTGAGCTACATAGTGCGACCCTGCCTCAAAAACCAGGGCTGGGAGTTTGGCTCAGTGCCTTAAGCGTCTGCCCTGGCAGGCGCGAGGCTGTGGGTTCAATCCCCGGTGCCGCAAAAAAAAAAAAAAAAAAGGGCCAAGATAGCCATCATCCTTGTGGAAGAGGAGGCTAATGGCAGGACCATCACAGTCACTCAAAGGCATAACACTACATCCCCAAGAGAGCCTTGGAGACATCCACCTGTTGCCACCTGCCCCCCAACGGACTCCGGCTGGGGCAGGGGACCTCAAGCTAGTCCACTGCTCAGAGAACTGGTTGGCAGCCTGCTCGAGGGCCTCGCAGAGGCCTGCTGACCTGGTCACCTCCACCAGGCACCTGTTTTAGGGCCTGCCACCGGAAACACTTTTTTTTTAAGGTTCTTGAGACAGTCTCACTATACAGTTCAGATTAGCCTCAAACTCATGGTGATCCTCCTGCCTCTGCCCCCCGAAGTGCAGGGGTGCCAGTATTCTGTAGCCTGCTCTTTTCCTGGATTGAGGCCCAGAAAGCACAGGGCCAGGGGTGGGGGAAACAGGTGCTTACTCCTGCCCTGCTGGGGCCCTGACCAGACCCAAAGGAAGCCACAGCCACTCACGGGAGAACGGAAGCAAAACTTTATTCCTCTTGGCCAGGAAGGGGAACTAGCAGATGGTCGTGAGCAGGACGGCCACCCTCACCCCTCCCAGGACCACGCAGACAGGCGGTGCCACCAAAGGGCTCCCTCTGCCCAAGTGAAAGCCAAGTGGCTCAAGGCCGGCCAGCAGGGAGGCAGGTGAGCACAGCACGGGGGACAGGGCGACTGCAGTGGTGGGGGCGGGGGCGCTGCTAGGGGCGCAGGGCAGGTGTGGGGACGCTTCTTGTCACAGGTGCTGCCGGCTCAGGGCACCAGGACGCGGTAGGGGCTGCCGGGGATGTGCTCATCACCCCACTTGACCACCAGCGTGTACTCCCCTTTGTCCTTGAGCAGGTAGGAGACGCTATAGAGGCGGCTGCCCACATGCTTCACCAGGATCTCCTCGCAGGGCGTCCTGGGGCCGTGCACCCCCACCAGCAGCATGTTGTTGCCTGAGGTGGGCGGGGCCTCGGTGAGGGCAGACCCCTCCCCCTGCCAATCCCCCTCCCCCCAGCTCTTCCGGGGCATGTTTCTTTGTTTTTTATTTTTTTTTTGAAGACAAGGTCTCACTATGTAGCTCAGGCTGGCCTTGAATTCATAAGGCTCCTCCTGCCTCTGCCTCCCCAGGGCTGGGATGACAGGTGTGTGTCACCACACCCTGCTATGAGGCATTTTCTTGAGAGGTGGAGCAGCCAGGGAGACCCACAGGAGTGGCTCCGAGTGACGGCCACAGCTCCCGGGCAATTTCTGGGCCACCTACCTGCTCTGCTGCAGTCCACTGTGAAGCTGCTCTTTTGGCCCATGTAGGCTTTGCTCAGGCCAAGGCCCTTGGCCACCACCTTGCTGGCATCGGCAGGGCCTGGGCCCGGGGCTCCTTGCTGCGGGGCACCCGAGGCTTTGGTCAGAGAGTCCACAAACACCGATGACGTCTCATGGAGGCTGTGGTTGCTGACCAGACGGGGACCTGCGGGCGGAACAGGCGGCACTGAGTGGCGGCCAAGTGCCAGGTGCCAGACGGGCCCAGAGCCCATGGCTACACTCACCTGTGACCTTGGCCTTGAAGGGACTGCCCCCAATATGGTAGGGGCCACCATACTTGATGGAGATGAGGTAGCTACCAGGTGCCATGGGGGTGTAGGTGACACGGTAGCCCTCAGGGCACTCCTGGCACTCCATCTTCACCTTGGAGGGGCCGTCGATGGTCACAGAGAGGGCACCAGCTCCCGCGTTGCTGGTGTTCACGATAAACTCGGCTGGGCTCCCTGGGGGCACAGGAGGTCAGGGGATGCCTGCCCCCCTGCCCCACTGCCTGAACGTCGCCAGCCTCCCTGCACAGGTTTGTCACCTCCACACACCTCCTGTAGTCACACGGGACGCTGTACCCACAGACTTACCTGTGACACCGCCTTCCAAGCCTGCTCCGTAGGCGGACACCAAGCCTGGGTCCCCTCCGTGTCCAGGCTCCCCAACCCGGATCTTGAAGGGGCTTCCGGGAATGTGGGTGCCATTGAACTTGACATCGATCAGATAGATGCCATTCTCCCGGGGGATGAAGCGAACAGCATACTTGTCTGAGGGCACAAGGACACACTGTGGGCCCAGCCCCCTGTCTGCAGGCAGGGAGTGGCACAAGCAAAGAACAGCCCCAGCCTGGCCCCCGAGTCCCCCAGCTCCTGGCCAGGGCACCCAGCTGGGGTGCTAGGTGACTGCTGTGCCCTAGAGACAGCGTGCCCACCTCAGCGGGTTCCCAGGATCGCTCCATGCCCTGGGCGTTAAAGGGGCCGTCCTGGCAGGGCCTCACTTCAGGTCATGCAGCTCGGGAGGGGCTGCCCTGGGCTGGCACACTGAGAACTAAGCCTATTTGGCAAATGCCACACCCTTGGTCGCAGGGCCAGGGCTTCTCGGTGCAGGGGCCCGAATCTGTACCTTCCTCTCGCACTCAGCCCGCTTCCAGCCACGTGGGCGGGGTCAGGGCAGATGGCTGGGTAGGGACAGGGCCTCACCTTGGTCAATCTCTGTGACATAGCACTCCTCCAGGGCTCCTGAGGGGCTGTGCACCTTGGCATCAATCGCCCCCTTGGCCCCATTCAGGCTGACTGCAAAAGAGGCTGGCTGGTTGACCTTTAGCCCTGACTCCTGGAAGCACAGCAGATGTGGTTAGAGGGGTAGCCAGGCCAATAAAGCAGGGGTGCAGGGCCCCTGAAGCAAGAGGCCATGGGGTCGCACTTACCCATCTGGCATCCCACTCGGTTTAAAGAGGGAGAGCCCCTGATCTGGGAAGGCGGCAAGCCACAGGCACACCCCAGCCCCGCCCCCACACACATGCCCCACAGTCAGTCGCATACATCCAGGTGGCAGCACCCAGCCCTTGGCAGGCTGTCCCTCTTTAAACCTCAGCCCTGGTGCTCAAGGGGCACGGGCTTCTGTTCAAAGCCTTTAGACCTGAGACACGAGAAAAACTCCACGCGGCTGGCAGGGCACTTCCTGCCAACTCCAAGTGTGGGCTGCGCCTGGCCAGAGCAGAAGCCCAGCGCCCGGAGCCATCTGAGCAGGGCGTGCGGCTCTGGTCTGGCCAGGCCCAGGAGCCCCAGGCGGGCAGTTTCTCTCAGTGCCTCACCTGAAGACTAGAAACAGTGAGGCGGCGGGCGTCGCCAGACGGAGAAGCCACAGGCACCACGAAGGGGCTGTCGGGGATGTGCTCCTCGTTGAACTTGACTGAGACCTCGTAGTCACCTGGGCAGGGAGGGAGCACAAGGCTGGGCTAAGCATGTGGGCGAGCTGCGTATCCCCAAGGTCCTGCCCGCCGGCCTCCTGGCTCATTCATACACACACAGCTAGGGCAGCCCCGGGCCGCCATTTGCACCCGAGTCCCAACCCCTCCAGCCCCGGCCAGCCCTGGCCCGTACCTGGCTCCTGGACCACATAGGCCACACCACAGGAGCCATCCTTGCGGTCCTCGAAAGAGATCTCAGCCTTGCTGGGGCCCTCAACGGCGATGGCCAGGCCCCCAGCACCAGCTTCTCGGGTCCAAATGCTGAACTCGGCTGCGGGGGAGCAGAGTGTCCTTACGGAGGGCTGGCACAGCTGTGAGCACCGCGGCTGCCAGCTCCCTCCGCCTCGCCCCGCCCCGCCCCACCGCCTCGTACAGCACAAGTGTGCCTACCTGGCACGCCGGCTTCAGCCCTCTCCAGGCCGGGGCCACCGGCGCGGACCTTGTGGGCTCCACCTTCCCCGAGGGGCCCCACAGTGAACTGGAAAGGGCTCCCAGGCACGTGCTGGCCCTTGTACTTCACGCTGACCGTGTGCATGCCCATCTCGGCAGGCACGAAGCGGATGCAATACGTGTGGTTCTCCCCCTCCACAATCTCCGCCTCGTGGGTCTTGCCCGACGGGCTGGTCACCTGTGCTGTCATGTCCTGGATGCTGATCTCTGCAGGCAGGGGTGGCCTGGTGAAGGGGAGCCCTGGGCCCCACTCCTGCCACACCTCCCATGGTCCCCAAACCCAGTACCAGGGATCTTCAAGCTGAGGTCACAGTGACTGCCAACGTTGGCCACCGACGGGGCTCGTCGCCTGCGTGTGATACTCTCCTTTACTCGACCCTCGCCGGTCACCTTCACTGAGAAAGGGCTGCCTGCAGGGGGAACATGCCCAGGTTATGGGCTGCAGATCCAAGAACCGGGCGTGGGGAGCCGGGCCACTGCGCATGCGGGCAGGGAAGGCCGTGGGGCTGCAGCGCGCACCAGGCACGTGCTGGTCAGCGAACTTGATGTTGATGATGTAGTTGCCAGGCTCTGTGGGGCAGTAGGAGACCCTGCATGTGCCGTCTTCCAGGTCCTCTGTGTTGATGTCCACCTTGCTGGGGCCCTCAATGGACAGGCTGAGCCCACCATAACCTGTGGGACAGATGACCCTGAGCTGGGGAGCCAAGCACAGCAGTGTCACCCCAGCCAGCGGGCCACCACCACCTACCTGCGTCTCGGGTGTCAATGATGAACTCTGCAGGCTCAAAGGTGTGGCCCTCATGGAGGCCCTGGCCTGAGACCCGCACGCGGCTAGCATCCCCGATCTCGGACTGGCTGATCACCACGGGGATGGGGCTGCTGGCCACGTGCTGGCCGTTCTTCTTCACGTGCACCAAGTGCTCCCCTGTCTCTTTGGGCACGAAGGAGATCCCTGGGCACAGGGTGGGGCCATTAGCTGGGAAGGTGCAGCCCCCAGACCCCCCGCACAGGCTCCCTCGCCCCTCAGCCTCTTACCCACGTGGCCGTTGCGCAGCCGCTTCAGCAGACAGGGCTCCTCCCGGCCCGAGGGGGGCACCACAGTGGCCGTCAGCAGACTGAGGTCAGGCTCAGAGATGTTGATGGGGATGTCAGCAGCGGAGCCCACCTTCAGGTGGGACATGCGCATTGAGTCGTCACCTGGGGGGGAGGCATCCGTCAGGGTGTGGCTGGCTGCAGGAGACCCGGCCCGCCCTTGCTTGCTTTTGTCACCACTCCTGGTGCCACCCACCTGTCACCCTGGCCGTGAAGGGGCTTCCTGGGATGTGCTGCTCGTTGTACTTGACTAGAATGCTGTAGTCACCAGGCAGCACGGGCAGGTAGGACACGCTGCATGTCCCGTCCTGGTTGTCGGTGCAGCTGATTTCAGCTTTGGAGGGCCCCTCAATGGCGAGTGACAAGCCCCCTGGGGACAGTCACCAGTGAGGGAGGGCGCCATGCCCAGGGAGGGACATACCTCCGATGCGACCACCCTTCTGGGGGGCCACCACTTACCTTCTCCTGCATCCTTGGTGTTGACAGTGAAAGTGGCAGGCTTGTTGACCACTCCGTGGGTAAGGCCAGGCCCGTAGGCAGTGACATGGCCACAGTTGACATAATCTACATAGAACTGCAGGGGGCTCCCTGGGGCGGGGACAGGGGCCACACCGCACATCAGCACATCAGCCTTGTTCCTTCGTCTCCCGACCACTGCCACTCTGGGCCGTGCGGTGGGGGCGGGGCGGCCTACCTGGGATGTGCATGTTGTCATAGCGGATGTCCATCTCGTGCAGGCCAGCTTCACTGGGCGCGTAGCGCACAGTCACGGTGCCGTCCTTGTTGTCGGTGATAGAGGGCTGTGCCACCTTGCCCGAGGGCATCCGGACCTCCCCTGGGGGCAGCAGGTCTGGAGTCAGGGCAGCCCAGGGGCACGGTCTTGCCTTGGCACTCCTCCCACCCGGCCCGCTCACCAGTGATTTCGCCTTTCTTGATGGTGAAGGGGATGACGAGGTCGAAGGGCCTCAGGCTGGTCACGTCCAGCCCATTGACGCCCACCAGGGGCCTCTCCGGGGCCTGCCATGTGAAGAGAACCTGGCTGAGGGACTGGGCCTCCCCGTAGGGCAGGGCCTTGGGGGCGCCCGGCCGGTCAGTCCCTTACCCAGGTCTGCTGGCCACCCGGAGGGTAGGTGTACTGTGGAGCCGGCTGCTGAGGTCGCAGAGAGGGCTGCGCCATGGGCTGCTCTCCAGCCAGAGCCTGCAGGACAAAGCGAGAGCCAGGTGGTCTCGTCATAGAGGGGCCCGAGAGGGACAGGCCAGGACCTGCCGGAGTCCCTGCCCAGCCATCCCCAGGCCCTCCTTACTGTCACTTGGAAGGGACTGTTGGGCACGTGCTCGCCACCAAAGCGCACGCAGATGACATATTTGCCCGGCTGAGGGGCCGTGTAGAAGATGTCAAAGGTGCCGTCCTCGTTCTCTACCACGTCCACGTCCACCTCCGAGCCATCCGGCGTGCACACGGTGCAGGTCACCTTGCCCTTGCCCGCAGCCTTTGCATCCACAGTGATCACCGTCTCCTCCCCGATCTGGATGGTGGGGCCGATGCCAGCACCTGGGAGGGCAGGGGGGGTCCCCGGAGGGGGCCGGTGGGTGAGCTCCTCACAGCGACCTCTGGGCACAGTCAGGCCCCCACCCCGCCCTGTCCTCCAAGCTGTATGGCGAGCGGTTTCTCAGAAGGCAGGAATCCTCTCCTGGCCACCTCTGGCCCCGCACGGGAGAGGCGCCCGGCAGGGCAGGGCAGGGCAGGGCAGGGCAGGGCAGGGCAGGGCCAGCCACGGTGAGCACCTCCTGCACCTCCCCAGCCGCCTCGGCCTCAGCTGCCCATGCCCCCACGGCCTGGCCCCAGGCCCTGCTGCTGCGTGTGGACGCGGTGAGGCAGGGGCCTGCTGCGGCGTGGGGGATGTGCCACGTGCCCCCCACCCCGCCGGGCCCAAAGGTGCAACCGGGGTTTCCTGACCACTGAGAAGGTGCGCTCAACCGGAGGCTCTGCACGGCCCAGCGCAGGCGGGGGAGTGGGAGGCGGCGGTTAGCTCCGGCGCAGGCGGCCCAGCAGCTTGGCAGCGCGGGGCAGAGCGGGGCAGCAGCGGGCGGGGGGCGGGGAGGGGGTACCAAGCCGCAGCCACCATGCGGGGTCGCACAGGGAGAGCAGCCGAGCAGCCTCTAGGGCCCCAGAGTGCCCGAGGAAGGGGGGACAGTGACGTTATGCCCTGGGCTCAGCCGTGGAGGCTCGGAGGGGCCGTGGGCTGTGAGGCCTGGCAGCGAGAGCGCCCTGCAGTCTGGCCTCTGCCGGAAGCAGCCGGGAGTCCCGCCCTACCAGATCCAGTTCAAGGAGCCCCGGCCAGCCTGCCTGACCCGTCCCATCCCGTCCGGTCCCGTCCCCACGGCCGAGGGCTTGCCTAGCTTCAGACTCTCCGCCTGCTGCCCACACCGTCTAGCCAGCGGCTGGGCCCCAGCCCCGGCCTGGCGGCAGGGCTCAGCCACGCTGTCCCTGAGCTCCACATGCTCACTGGGCTCCCACCCAAAGGCCCGCAGCCACAGACCTGGCCCAAGCTGACCCTCTGGCTGGCCTGAAAGTGTCCCAAGGCTCCAAGCTGCCCCCATTCCACCGAGTGGGCAGGGAAACGGGTCGCTGCAAGTCTGCCCTCTGCCACCTGTTCCCAAGGCCCGCCACGCGGGTCCCATGGCCTGCTCTACGGAGCCACCTAGCACCGTCCCCGAGCCCTAGCGGTTCTCTGACCCACTCCCCGGCTACCAGCCCAAGCGCCAGGCCTCCAGCTCCCAGAGGCCTTCAAGTGGCTGTTGCCGCACACTGGTGCCCTGGGGTATCGCTGCCAGGGCAGAAGTCTGTGCCCAGTGGGGGGCTGCCTGAATAACGTCACTGCTGGAGGGCAGGGAGAGGAAGAGGGCTAGGGTGCACTTTGGGGCTCAGAGGCCAGGCCAGGCCCCACCATGCTGGCCACCCAAGCAGTCGCTGGCACTTCTGCACGACCAGCCAGCCCCACCCGCTCATGCACCGCCCCAGCCCGGGACGCTTGGGCCCCTGGGAGGTGGGGACCTGGGAGGTGGGGACGGAGGTCTGCGGATCTGACCAGGGCCAGAGACTCCCACTGAGCTTGCCCGTCCCCAGACCCCAAGGTCCCCAGTGGGGTGCACCTCACCCCAAAGCTCTCAGCTGCAACCCGAGTTCTGGATGGGGAACGAAGACCCGCTGAGGGGAAGGGCTGGGCCCCAACCCTCCAGCCTGCGGCCTTGTATGGCGCGGCCTCCCCCCGGCTCAGTCCCTGCCTAGAGCTGCAGCTGGAACTGTCCTGGGCGGTAGCAACGAGGAGGAAAGGAAGTCGCCCCTCTGGGCGGGGGCATCGGGAGTAGCCCCAGCAAGCAGCTTACCTAGCCCGTGACCTCCGATTGACACTGAGGTGAGAGGGCAGAGAGCAAGGAGAAAGGTCAGGTGAGTCACTCAGGGGGCGGCCCCCATCCCACACGCCGCCCGAGCAGCGAGCCCTTGCACACAGGCACACCAAGCCCCGTGCCCAGCGCCACCGCGGCCGCTGGTGAGCTGACTCACCTGTGACCGTGCACTTGCTGGCATCGCCAGTGGGCACGGCGCGGACTCGGTATGGCGAGAAGGGGATCTCATCGCCGCCGTACTTGATGAGGATGGTGTAGCGCCCTGTCACATCTGGCACATAGGCCACTGTGTACGTGCCATCATGGTTATCCTGGATGTGCGTCTTCTTGGGCTTGCCTTCGGGGTCCTGTGTGGCAGAGTGCGGGGACGGGAGGTCAGCCCGAGTGCACCAGGCTGGGCCATCGCTGCTACGGGACCCCCGCCAGTGGCTGCCTGCCCCTGCACGGTGCTTCGCTGTCCGGTGAGCAGAGTCCAGCTTTCCTTGCTGGAACAATGGGCCATCGGGGCGGCTCACCCGAAGGCCTGAGGGCCCTGTTGATCACCAGCGGGGAAATGAATGAGAAGTCCCTCAGACTTTGGCAGCCCGCTCTGTCAGCGGGAGCAAATGAGGCCCTGGGCAAACCCACCCCCATCAGCGGCACCCTAGCGTTCTCATGGCAGCCTGCTCTACCGCTGCAGCCACCCAAGAGCCCAGGGCCCGGGAGCTGCAGTGCAGCCTGGGAAAGCACCCCTACCGTGATCTGCACGGCCAGCAGGCCCTCCCCAGCATCCTTGGCGTCGATGGTGAACTCCACGGGCAGGCTGGCAGGCACACCAGTGGTGTTGAGCCCAGGGCCACTGGCCTTCACCTTGCTGGCATCATGCGTGGGAAGCACCTTGACCTTGAAGGGACTGTGGGGCCAGTGTTTAGTGGGCGGCCACTCTGGACCCCCGGCCCGCCTCCCAGGACAGCAGCCCCATCTCACCTGCGAGGCACCTCCTCCTCCCCATACAGCACAGAGATGCTGTAGGGCCCTTCCCGGCTGGGCACGTAGTTGACTGTCTGGGTGCCATCAGCATTGTCCACCACGTCCACAGGCTCCACCAGGCCTGGCCCAGTCCCAGCCCAGGGACAGACCATCAGCTGGACTCCTAGGCCAGCGCTCCCATCCCACTGGGTGGCCTCTCAGCGTCCTCACCCGCTTGTACCCAGCAGCACAAGACGTCCGTCCGGAGGCCTCTGACTCCAGCCGGCCCTGCCCCGTGCTGCGCAGGCCTCCTCCAGGTTTCTCCACCCGCCCCGAGGAGATGCGGCCCCTCCCTGACACACTCACCTTTGGGGCCCTGCACTTTGACCTGCAGCGGGGCCACGCCAGCCTTGCTGGTGTCCACCTGGAAGGACTGAGGGAGGTTAGCGCGGACCATGCCTGGGTTCAGGCCAGGCCCAGAGCACTTGACTTTGGAGGCATCTGTCACGTCGTGCACAGGGACCTTGAAAGGGCTACCTGAGGTGGGGCAGAGGGACAGCTGCGTAAGTCGGAGCAGGGACAGAGGTGCAGCCTTAGCCCTGCGCTGGTAGCAGCCCTCACCTGGCACTTGGTGCCCACCGTAGGTGACATTCAGGCTGTAGGTCCCAGGCTCGTAGGGGATGTACTCGACTGAGCAGCTGCCATCCTTGTTGTCCATGCAGGACATCTTGGCCTCTGAAGGGCCCTCGACGGCCAGGCCCAGGCCACCCGTGCCAGCTCCCCTGCTCCAAACGGAGAGCTGGTCATTCTCAGCGCTTCCAGCCCAATGGCCACCTGCCTCCCTGGGGACCCCCTCACCTGGTCTCCACAGTGAACTTGTTGGGCTTGTTGGTGGTGCCACTCTGGATGCCAGGCCCATGGACACGAACACGGGAGGGGTCGCAGCCCTCAGTCACCGGCACCTGGAAGGGGCTGCTGGGCACAGGGCTGCCATCATAGGTCACATCCACGGAGTGGAGTCCTGGGGGCAGGGCAGGCTGGTCAGGAGGAGCCTGGGCCCCAGCCCCACTGCCTGCCTGTCGTACGGGGCACCAGCACCTACCCTCCTCGTACGGTGTGTATTCCACCTTGTATGTGCCATCGCCACGGTCCTGCACATAGGTCTCAGTCAGGTTGCCGGAGGGGTTGGCCACACGGGCCTTGACATGCGGCCCTCCAGTCTGCGTGAGTGCCCGGGCATCCACGCTGAACTCCGTGGTGGCCTCACGGAAGACCCCTGGAGGGGACCATGGTGAGGACGCTGGGCACTCAGGACCCCACTGCCCGCACTCCCGCCATGTGCCTGGGGGGCTCCTCACCTTGGCCCTCAATCCCAGGCCCGTAGCACTGGACGCCTGACGTGTCCACTGCAGGCTCCACCTGCAGCTTGCTGGGGAAGTTGGGCACGGGCTGGCCACCATACTTGATGGTGACAGTATAGGCCCCGGGGCAGAGAGGAATGTAGGTGATGGTGTGCGTGCCGTCGCCATGGTCCTGGATGTATACCTCTGCCGGCAGACCTGCCTCCGAGCAGATCTCGATGGTCAGCTCGGCGCTGCCCGCACTTGAGCAGTCTACCTGGAACTGGCCCACCTCCCCAGCGGTGGCACGCTCCAGCCCGGGGCCTGAGCACTTGACCTTGGACGCGTCGAAGCAGGGCACCACGTGGGCTTTGAATGGCGAGCCGGGGATGTGGGTGTCGGCGAACAGGATATTGATGTTGTAGTCCCCGGGCTCGGTGGGCACGTAGGACACGGAACAGGTGCCGTCGCCGTTGTCCAGGCACTCGAGCTGGGCCTCGCAGGGGCCTTCCACCGTCAGGCCCAGGCCACCCGTGCCCGCGCCCTTGGTGTCGATGGTGAAGCGGGCAGGGGAGCCTGCGCTGCCGCCTTGCAGCCCCGGCCCGAAGGCCTTCACCTGGGGAGGGGCAGGTGTCACCGCAGCCCCCCTCATCTCCTCCTCTGCCCCCGGCACCGGCACCCATCTCTCCTCAACACGAAAGAGGGACGGCGTGGGTCAGGGAAAATGGGGCACCTGCGAGCAGTCAGGGAGCATGGGGGGCCGCCCCGAGGCCTCCAAAGCTGCTTACCTTGCTAGGCTTGGTGGGAGCCACAGCCTCCACGGGGAAGGGGCTGCCGGGCACAGGCACGCCGTCGTAGGTCACCTCCACCTCGTAGGGGCCCTCCTCTCGGGGCACGAAGCGCACCACGCTGTGGTCCGCACCTAGGCCCGGCTCCACCTTGCAGGGCACCGCTGCGCCTGAGGGGCCCACGATCTTGGCTGCCACTTTGCCTTGGCCCCCGGCCCCCTTGGACTTGACTGTGAATTCCTGGTCTCTGCCAACGTCCACTTCTGGGGAGGAGACGGCGGGGAAGACAAGGTGACGCCCGGCACGGGCAGCCTCGGGCTGGGGCTCGGGGCGGGCAGGACGGGGTCCCTCAGCTACTTACTCTCTCCCAGACCGGACACCTTGACCTTGCCGAGGTCCAGGCTCGGAGACACCCCCACCGAGAAGGGGCTCTTGGGGATGGGATCCCCTCCGTAAGTGACGCTGACACCGACCGGGCCCTGGGCGGTGCAGAGGGTGAGAGGTTCAGAGACCCTCGCTCTGCGCCCCAGCACCCACTGCACCCCGCCCCGAGGGTCCCAGGCGGCACCTGCTGCACCGGGGTGTACTTGACCGTGTAGGTGTTATCGTGGTGGTCAATGACGTCCACGTCCCGCACCGCATCGCCCTTGGCCGGCCCCGAGAACTGGACATCCAGTTTGCCTTTCCCAGCGGCTTTTGCATTCACCGTGAAGTGGGTGGGCTTGGCCAGCTCAACTCCTGGGTGACACGGGGATCGGCGTAAGGGGCAGCTCGGGTGCACCCTCCTGGAGTCCCCCCACCTCCCCCCGGGCTCTGCGTCCCTACCGCTGCGACTGAGGCCAGGGCCCTCCGCCTTCACCTTGCTGGCGTCGTGGGAGGGCTCCACCTTGACGCGGATGGGGCTGGTGGGGGTGGCCTGGGCGACGGGAGGGAAGGCAGGAGTGAGCGGCAGCGCCGACACCCAGCTGCCCGGGCACAGGAGCGGCCCCACCCACCTGGTCTGCAAAGAGGACCATGATGGTGTAACTGCCAGCGCCACGGGGGGTGTACTTGACCGTGAAGGTGTCATTGTCGTTGCGGATGATGTCAAAGTCAATGTCAGCCTCGGCGGGACCCACCACTCCAGGGGCACACTTGATCCCAATGCTGACGTCGCCTGTGGGGGAGCAGGAGCAGAGTGTGGGACTCCAGGGGACCCCCACCTACCTGCCCGCCCGCCTGCCACTCGCACAGGCCGGGCCTCACCCTGGCCGGCCTCAGTACAGTCCACGGTGAAGTAGGTGGGCTCATGGGCCTTCAGCCCGGTCTTGGCCACTCCTGGCCCGTACACTTTGACCTTGTTCGGGTGGCTACCAGCTCCCACATTCACCTGCAGGGACAGGAGCCGGTGCGGGGCATGAGCAGTGCCTTCGGCCACTGCTGGTTCCCCAGCGAAGACACCGCCTGAGAATGAAACCTGAGGCCCCCGGGGCGCGATTCAGGCCAGCCTCAAATTCAAACGCCCGCAGGTGCACACGTGCGAAGTCCACAGCCCTGAGGAGGAGGGAACGCGGCCTGGGACCCCTCCACAGAGAGAGGCAGCAGATCGGCCGGCGGCTGCCAGGGTCTGGGGGAGCTGACGGGCAGGAAGTTTCTCCGGGAGCAATGAAAACGTCCTAAACTTAAGACTGTGATGATGGTTGCACAACCCTGACTGTACTAAAAGGTACTTGAGGCTGGGCATGGTGGCCTAGCACTTGGGAGGCTGAGGCAGGAAGATGTGCCACAAATTTGAAGGAAGCCTGGGCTCTGTAGTGAGTTCAAGGTCAGCGTGAACTACATACTGACCCTGTCTCAAAAAGACAAAGAAGCCAGGTGGGCGTGGTGGCACACGCCTGTCATCCCAGGGCTCAGGAGGCTGAGGCAGGACTATAGTGAATTCAAGATCAGCCTGCACTGCAAAGCAAGAGCCTATCTCAAGAAACCAAACCTGTGCAAGGCCGGCCTGAGCTACAAAGTGCGACCCTGCCTCAAAAAACTAGGGCTGGGAGTTTGGCTCAGTGGCTTAAATGCCTGTCTGGCAGGCGTGAGGCTGTGAGTTCGGTCCCCAATGCCACAGAAAAAAAAAAAAAAAAAGAAAAGAAAAGAAACCAAACCAGCCAGGCGTGGTCGCGCACACCTGTAATCCCAGCACTCGGGAGGCTGAGGCAGAAGGATCATTGCAAGTTCAAGACCAGCCTGGGCTACAAAGTGAGCTCAAGGCCAGCCTGAAGTGCATAGTGAGACCCTGTCTTGAAAAGATGGAAAAAAAGAAAAGAAAAGAAAAGAAAAGAAAAGTAGAAAGAAACCAAAGCAAAGCAATCAACAGCAGCCACAGAGACCAAGCGAGGGCTCACCCGGAAGGGGCTGTTAGGGATGCTGACACCGCCCCACGACACCATGGCAGTGTGCTTCACCGGCTTCCTGGGCACGTAGGAGCAGCTGTAAGTGCCGTTGCCATTGTCCTTGACTGACGCCTCCACGGGGCAGCCCTCGTTGTCCTGCAAGGTAGGCGAGAGCAGGCAGCTGCCAGTCAATGCCCAGGCCTGCAGCCTGCCTGCTGTCCCCCGTGTGGACGGTGTCCCACCTGGACTTGGACCCGGAGCGGGGCCTTCCCACCAAGCTTGGCGTCCACCGTGAACTCGGCTGGTTTGTTGACAGCCACGCCGGTCTTTTCCAGCCCAGGTCCGCGTGCCTTCACCTGGCAGGAAATCGCCAGCCGTCAGGTGTCACACGCTGGGTAGGACACCTACACCCCAGAGTGGCAAGAGCCAGACCTGGGAACTGCATCCGAGCCCCGCGCTGCCCCTTACCCGGTCCGGGTGGAAGTCCTGCGGCGCCTCCCGGATGTCGGCCATGAAGGGACTGAGGCGGATGTCCTCACTGTTACACAGCACGTGCACGGCATACTCGCCAGGCTCCTGGGGCCAGTAGCGCACATCACAGGAGCCATCGCCCTTGTCGTCACATTCGATCTTGGCCTGCGACGGCCCCTCCACGGAGAACCCTGCAACAACCCCCAGCCTCATCGGTGCCCTGCAGGTTCGCCACCCTCTGCCCCCGTCCCCAGTGCAAATGCGGATGCCACCAACTCACCTAGGGTGCCCACGTCGTCCCCAATGGCCTCCACCACAAAGTCAGCCGACTTGCCGACAACGCCACCCTCCAACCCGGGGCCCCAGGCCCGCACCTTCTGGTTGCCGCACTCGGTCCCCACCTTCACCTCGAAGGGGCTGCAAATTGGAGAGCCACACGGGGCTGCTGAGAGGCACTGCCCTGCCCAGGGGCTGCCCTGCCCCCAGCGGCGCCTCCTCTGCAGGGACATGGGGCTGGATGCCAGGAGCCTCACCTGCGCCCAATGTTCTGGCCACCCCACGTGATGGTGACAGTGTACGTGCCAGGGACACTGGGGTAGTACTCAAAGCTGTACACACCATCGCCCAGGTCCTTCTGCTTCACGCGCTCCTCTCCCTCTGTGGGACAGCAAAGGCTGAGGCCCGCTCGGCAGCACCCGAGGCCACTACTGCCCAGCCCTGACTGGGGGTCCCACTTACTGGGGCCTTTCACAGTGACCTTGAGCTCCCCACTGCCAGCGCCCTTCGTGTACACCTTGAAATCCGCTGTCTCCTTGACCCGCACGCCCTTGGGCTGCAGGCCCCGGCCAACGGCGCGGCAGGCGGCTGGGTTGCAAGCTGTGGGCAGGAGGACCAGTAAGCCACTGAGGCTGGCGGGACCCCTCCCTGGCCTCCCACACAACCAGGGTGTTGGGACCTGAGGGTCCCCAGGGCTTGCCCAAAGGGCTGCCGAGGCACATGCAGGAGAGAGGGGTAACGGCCCGGGGCCCCCCCACCCCAAGGAGAAAAAGGAGCCAAGTACCGTGGGCCCGGTGGGCAGAGCAGAGAGCAGCAGGTTTCTAGACAGCTGGAGCGAGTTCTTCCGAAGGTAAAGCGTGGAGAGAGAGACGGACAGAAGAGGAGGAGGAGGAAGCGCCCCAGCAGGGAGGAAAGACAGCGCGAGCCCAGACAGTATCGCTCGGGT
Source organism: Dasyprocta punctata (assembly GCA_004363535.1). Taxonomy (NCBI): domain Eukaryota; kingdom Metazoa; phylum Chordata; class Mammalia; order Rodentia; family Dasyproctidae; genus Dasyprocta; species Dasyprocta punctata. Next base: position 21,873 of record RJWM01017449.1, on the reverse strand, counting down.
GTGGGGCCCGGCTACCCTCCCGTGGAGGCCCAGGCTGCAGCACCGCCGTGGGGCGGGGTGACCAGGGCCTGGCCTACCTTGGGCGACAGTGACAGTGTACGGGCTGCGAGGGATGGGCACCCCGGCGAAGGTGACATGCACCGTGTGGGTGCCCTCCATGGTGGGTTGGTAGCTGCAGCGATATGTGCTGTCCCCTCGGGCCTCCAGCTGAGGCTCCACCGTGCCTTTCTGTCCTGTAGGGTCCTGGATCACGACTTCCACCTCCCCTATGCCAGCTCCTGCCACAGGGCACAGGCTCAGGGCCCAGGTTCCACACAGTTCTCCCCGGTCACGCGCGTGCCGCCATGCACAGCCGCTCACCCGCTGTGAAGATCTCGAAGTAGGTGGTCTTGTTGGCAATGTTGCCGCTGGGCTCCAGGCCGGGGCCTTGGGCAGTCACCTTGCTAGCGTCGCCCTGGGACTTGTCCACATACACCTCAAAGGGACTCTTGGCGATATGCTGGCCAGCAAAGAGCACGGTCACCTGTCCCCAGAAGAAGCGGGCCGTGAGAGCAGAGTGGGGACCCACTAGGCTTGCCCGGAGCCACCAGCCTGCCCGTCAGCTGAGGGCTTACCTTATGAGTCCCCGTCACTTCGGGGACATACCACACAGAGAAGGTGCGGTTCTTGTCATTATTGGCGGTCACCTTTGCCTGGGGAGGAAGGAGCCTTTGCTCAGAGCAGCCCGTCTGGAGGGAGCACAGCAGGCCCTGCCCAGCCAGCGGGTGCCCCTACCTCCTCCTGGTGTCCAGCTGGGTCCTCCACGTACACCAGCACCTCCCCCTGGCCAGCACTGCGGGTCTCCACGGTGAACTCCGCCCGCTTCTTCACCATATTGCCAGTGGGCTCAATGCCTGGCAGGGCGGTCAGCAAACAGGACGCTGAGGCAGGCAGAGCCCCCAGCCCTCTGCAGGCTCAGCACCCTCCCCAGGGCCCCCAGGCCAGGCTGAGTTCTGTCAGCAGCCTGGCTGGAGCCCAGTGGCCTGGACAGGCCTGCACCTGCCTCCTGGAATGCGCAGCGTGTACGCCGCCGCCCGGGCTGCCCAGTCCTGCACCTGGGCCTTGTTCCTGCGTGATCTGGGCCCTGCGGCTTCCCATCCATTATGTGCTTTGCCTTTTTGGGTTTTTTTCCCCTGAAATGGGGTCGCTCCTCCCACTTCAGCCTCCTGAGTAGTGGGAAGACAAGCCCGTGCTGCCACACCCAGCTCCTGGGCCATTATGGGAAAGGAGCGCCACCAGGGCCTCACATCCGGAGGGACCCCACAGGATCACGCCTTGAGGAACTCAGCAGTGTACTCTTGGGAGAGACCCAGCTCAGACCGGCCCTAACCCCTTCCTGTCTGACTCGTGAGCAGCAGGCATCTGGTGCCCTAGCTGTCACATGGCCCAAGTGCAGAGCAGATGCTGGCCCCCGGGAAGGACATCAGCACACGGGAGCACCCCGGGCCAGCCAGGTGCCCTCACCTGGCCCGTAGGCTCGCGCTTTCTTCGGGTTGAGTTTGGGCCGCAGCGGGGCCCCTGGCTTCAGCTTGGCCTTGGGGAACTGGGACAGGTAGGTCATGACGGAATGCTCATCCACATTCGGGTCCACGATCTCCTCAGGGGTGATCACCTGTCGGAGGCAGAACAGCGGCTGCCGCCGGGGCTCTGGGCACACACGCGCTCCGGCGCCCCGGGGAGGCCGGGCAGAGCCGTACCTGGGGGATGCCCAGCCAGTCGTCCGCCTGCTGCATAGCCTCCCGCGCGTTGTTCACAGGCTTGCTGGCATCCCAGGAGTCCCAGTCGGGACACAGGCCTGTGACACGGGGAAGGCGGCAGTGCTGTGAGCACGTCCATGGTCCCCATGGCCAGCGTCAGCCAGCGCTGCCCACCCCTGCGCCCCTCACCTGGGGCACAACTGTCGACCAGGGCACCCAGGGCACGGCCGCTCTGCCAGTCCCGACTGAAGTTGGTGATGGGCAGCTGTGGCAGCTTGTTCTGGATCCAGCCGAGGAGCCTCTGCTTCGGGGTCTGCTTTTTGGCCTCCTCGTCCTCCTCCTCATCCCACATGGGCATGGAGATGGAGTAGTGTAGGATCAGCGTCCAGATGAGGCCCAAGATCAGTTTCAGGTTCCCGTCCACGATGGCCTTGCTGTCTATGGGGCAAAGCAGGCCTTGGGGGTGGCGCCCGCAGCCAGAGCCTGGCAGCCCAGGGAGCTACCGGAAGGGACAGACCCTCCTGGCTAGGGGGCTGCAGAGACGGCGCCCCAGCCCTGGGCCTCATGGCTGCTCAAGGGAACGCGGCAACCCAAAGGGGACACCCATACACACAAGATGACAGCACCGCACAGTAAGGGGGCAACGGGACGCTTTGGAGGTGGGAACCCACACGACCTCTCCAGGGCTCTCTGGGAGGGAGCAACCCAGCCCAAGCCGGCCCAGAACCCAGGGCCCAACCTCAAGCTGGGCTGGGGACGAGGAAGAGGAAGAGGAAGGCTGGATTGGCAAAGGTCGGTTGGGAAATGCAACTGCTGTGCCAGGGAGGGTGGGGGGCATGGGTGAGGGGAAGTAGAGGCATTGGGCAAGGACCCTCGGGTGAAAGGGTGCGAGCCACACCCCTCCCCACTTCCTCGCCCTACGGTCAGGGGTGAGAGGAGCTCGGGCTGTTGCGGGGGAGCGCCCAGCAGCGGGCCGCATGGGCCTGACTCACAGGGGCCTGGAGGGAAGCACCGGGGTGGTGGCGGTGGCCGGGCAGGAAACACTGTGGGGCCTCCGCGCCAGCCCGAGGGGCAGGGTGGGGCCGGCTGAGCTGGGGCTTGTGCCCAGGGTCCCATTGGGAGCTTGGGGGCAGGGCCCTGGGCGGGGTCCCTCTGTCCTGCTGCCTCTGCAGAACCCCGCTCAGCTGCCGCCCACCACCCATCCTACTTGCCATCTAACGGGCTCAACAACTCAGGGGAAGTGGTTAGGGCGGGCACCCTGCACCCCTGTCTCCATGACAACAGCTCTGTGCCACACCCAAGGCCACCCCTGGGTCTGTCTTCATGAGAGTGGGTGGCTCGGGTGGGGCAGGCTCTCTAAGAGCTCATCTCGGAGAACCCTGCTGGGCTCCCCTGTAATCAGAGAATACTTGTTGAGTGAGTCAACAGGGGCCGGGGATGGGGGGCACACTGAGGAGGGTCGGGCGCCATCAGAAGGGCCCTGTGGCAGGTGGCCTCCCTGTCCAGCGGGCAGCACCTGGAGGGCCAGACAGGCCGCCGGAGCAGCGGAGCCTGCCCCATTCCCAAAGGAGTTGGGCCCTAGCCCCGCACGGCGGCCTCTCACGGTCCCCTAACAGGATTCAGAGGACAAAGGGCCGCCGCGGCTTCCCATCAGGCCCTACCCGGGTCCCAGGTCCGGTGTGAGAGCCCTCCAGAGGCCAGCAGCCCCCCGTGACCTCCAAGGGGACAGCGGGGCCAGGCCCACAAGCCCTGTGGGTAGGGCTGGGCCCTCCCCTGGTCCACATTAGGGGAACCCGTGCCAGCCTCGTCCCCCTCCTCAAAGAGAGGGCAGCACCAGGGCCCAGGCGGGGAGGCTGCCCCGAGTGATGGCCCCGCCCCCTCCCACCCCTTTCCCCAGCCCCTGGGTCAGTCGGCCCCCTCCCTTCCCTAATCACTGCTGCTTTCCAACATTTTTTTGCCTTATATGGCAAAGCTCTGGGAACTAGGCCTGCTCCAGCCAGCTCACTAGGAGGGGAGAAGGGAGAAGGGAGGAGGGAGGAGACCCCCCCAAGAGCTGGGGTGTGGCCTGTCTCCCCACATCCGGTTGCCCCCCCCCAGTACTCAGAAGTGACTCAGCTTGGCTAGACTGAGGCTGGGACTGGGGGGTGGCATTCCAAAGAAAAAACTTGGCTTCTGAGACCTACCCTCCCCCAGGGCCAGGGGAGCAGGAGTCTAGGAGCCTCAATTTCTTGGGCTCAACAAGTACCATCCCAGGGTCGTAAAGACAGGAAGAATATCTCAGGTCTCCCACAAGCTCAGATCCCACTGCCTGTCCTCGAGCGGTCTTGTCTCAACAAAGGCACAGGATGCTCCAGTAGGCCTGGGCAGTGCCAGTCTCTCCAGCCCAGCGATGAGGACACCAGGCTGGCAGCGGGCTGGGCGCACTCTGGGGCACCTTTCTACATGCACAAAACCTCAGCCTAAGTGCAAGCGAGTTTGACCCGCAAGGAACAGAAAAGTTGATGTGCACGCTGACCGCAATCCAGGTGCCTTTGCTCGACCGCACCCAACTCACCTTGGGTGCAGTTTTAGCAGTTAAGGTTCTCTACCCCCCAGCTGCCCTGGGGTCTTAACTGGGGATTGGAACCATCTGCAATGGGGAGACCCATCTTCCAGGACAGACGCCAAAGCACCCTAGACAATGGGACCCCCACAAGCTCCAACTCCCCCTTTAGACGCGCGGATGCCAGAGGGCTCCCTTGGTGCCCAATTGCCACAGCGGCAGAGCCCGTGCCTCCCGGTGCTCAGGGAAGGGCAGCGGCGCGGAAGGCCCTGAGCCCAGGCAGTACCCGCCCGCCGCCCCGGCCCTCCGTGGCTGCGGCGGTGGGGGCGCGGCCCGCGCAGGATGTGAGCTCAGCCTGGGCCCGGGCCAGCGGGGCACGTAGCGGTTCGCACGCTCGGCCGGCCAGCCCTGCGCCTTTGTTCTCGGATCAGCGCGCAGCCCGGCGGCCTGGGGCACCCGGGGCCGTGGGGCGGCCGGAAGGGACACCGGGAGGGGTCGCCCGCGGGGAGACGGGGGAACGCGCGGACCCCCACCCCGCGATGCCCACGCCCTCACCGATCGACACGAGCTTGATGCTCTCGCGGTCCAGGAACTCAAGCGCCACAGACACATTTTCGAGCTGCATCTGGCGGAAGGTGGGCCTCTGGTTGTGCTTGCGGTGCATCTTCTTCTGACTCAGCACCTCGAGCAGGGCGATGAGCCGCAGCCCGTCGCTCAGGTCCGTCTGCAGGTTGGCGATGCGCTTGCTCACGCATTTCAGGTGCTCGTTGCACCATCGAGTGAATGTGTTCTGCTGGATCTTCTTCCACGGCGCGTCCTCCGCCAAGTCCTTCTCGGTGGCCGGCATCTCGGCGTCGCGCGCGTCGGTACCGCCGCCCGGAGCCGCGCCCGCCGCGCTCTGGCCGGACCGCGAGTGGAAGCTACTCATTTTGAGGCGCGAGGATCCGGAGGGGCGGTGCTGTAGCCTGGGCGAGGGGACGGCCCTTTAATTAAAGTTGCAGGCACCGAAGCGCGCGACGGGCGAAGCAGAGAACAGAGGTTGCGCTGCGGAGAGAGCGAGCGAGCCCTTTAAATGCGGGAGAGGGGCGGAGCCAAAGGCGGGGCCGTTGCGGGGCGGGGCCGATCCCACCCCGCCCGTTGGAATGCCGCACGAAGCCCCCCTGCTCTGCCCCCTAGCTCCGGCTGATAAGATCCGACTCCCGGCTCCAGGTCCTCCGCCCGAAGGGGCAGGCAGCAAAGAAGGAGAGGCGTTGAGGCCTCGTCACCTCTGCGCCAGCGCCGCGGGAAACTCACCCGGGAGCCTGGGAAGGCTGCGCAGCTTCTGGCGCAAGACCGCTGGCCTCCAGCCGGCGCGCCCTTAGAAGGGACTTTTTCCCCCAGCCTCCTGCGTGGGGTGGGGCGCGTGGAGGGGGGATCCCTGAGTCACTTAGGCCCCGCGCCATCCCTTTACCCTCCAGCGCCGACACCTCCCTACCCCGGGGTCCAGAGCTAGTTCCCGGCCGCACCCCGGCGGGCAGCGGTGGCCTGGGCCCGGTCCCAGCGCGCTGCATCAGGACAGCGGCTGCCGCCCGGCCCACACCCCGCACGGCCCCCCGCTGCCTTCCCGGCCCGCCCCACCTTCGCCGCGCACCTGCGTCCGCTGGCTCCCCCTCCCTGCGGCCTACCTCCACCCGGGAGGAAATGGGGCACCGGGCCTGGAGGCCGTCGGCACTCCGGGGACCGAGCGCACAGCCTCCCCGGCCACGGCCACCGCCACGGGCACGACCCTGGACGGGGGCACGACACACGCCCGGCCGCTGGAAGCTTCCTGTCCTGGGGAGTGGCTCCGGAGCCTAGGGACCCAGGTGGTGGCCGGGCAGGGCGAAGAGAGCGGTGGCCTTTAAGACCCAGAGGAGGCTGCCCTGCTCAGAGGTCCCCATAAAGTTTGGCAGGCTCTGAGCACCTGGGTGGAGGGGTTCAGGTTTAGCATCAGGTATAGAAGGAGCTTGGGGAGAGGGGACCAGGGGACTAAAGCAGTGAAACGGGCTGCTTAGGAGCCTGGGCTCTGTCCCCAGAAGTGGGAAGCTCTTCATGGAAAGCTAACTTGCTGGAAGATAATTCTGAATCTAAGGCGGAGACACACAGGGGCAAGGGACTGTGGGGAACACTCGTGCCACCCTTTTTAGTCCCCGGAGAAGTAAGCCTGCCTATGGCTTCGTCCCCAGATTGGACACCCTCCCATCCCTACCTCTGGACTTCTTTCTAGAATGTTCCCTTCTCTGTCTTTTCTCCAGCAAGGCAGGTCTCTGTCCCTACTGCTCCCTTCTAGTGCTAATTAATCTATCTTCCAAAGATCAGCGGAGGAGGCCCCAGGTTAGCCAGCATGTCATGCCCAAATATGGGTGTGTCCCCCCTCCCCCCTCCCTGTCTGCACTGCCCCATGGCTCCAGAGGTACCTAGCCCCAGCGCACTCTTTTGGGGCTGCCGGTATGCCGCTGCTTTTCCCACCATGGAGGTGGCAGGGGACTATGGCATTTTCTGTACCAAAACCCACCCTTTCTACCTGCTTTCCCCCGGCCCCATCCACCTTCATACACACCAGCACAAAGTGCACCCTGGTGTGAGAGCAGGAGAGGCAGCAGGGAGCACTCTAGGGGAACAGGCTTGAGTTGTCCTTCTGCTACCCCCTGCCCCACTAGAAAGTAAGTTCCCAGGGATGGCATTGGATCCAGAACTGATTCTCCACTAAGTGCCATGCCAGCTGGGTCATCTGGATTCATCCCTTAATCTTCAGAGAAAAAGGACACTGAGTCACAGTAACTGAGCAGTAGTCAACTGCAGCAGAGCAGATGGAACTTGCTTGTCCTGGATTCTGGCCCTAGCTTTGGCTCTTTAGGGGAAAGAGAGTATGGGAACCTGTAGGGTTCTTGTCCCTAGGACATAGCACTGCCACCAGATGTCGCCCCGTTCCCAAGCCCCTGGATTGAGCAGCCCCGGGAAGCCAAAATCCAGTTCTTTCATATTTTCCCTTATTTGGAGTAGATTCTTGGATGTTGGACACACCCCGCCCACCGCCCCACCCCCAGACCCAGACCCAGACCCCAGGCCAGACTGTCCCACGGGGAGCTGAGACCCCAGGCTGGGAGTCCCAAGGAGCCTTTGCCAGGCCTGTGCAGCCAAGGAGTGCCAGGAGGGGAGGACAGGTGTAACAGGCCAGGGTGCCCATTTTCTGAGCTCCTTCCTGCCTTGCTGCCTGCAGCACACACAAATGGGCTGGCAGGGGGCTCCACCAACCTCTCTGGCCCCAAGTGGCAGCCGGGCATCCAGGGATGCTGCTGCCTGCATTCCGGCTGGCAGTGAACATCAGTCTCAGGGCCAACCTGGGACAGGGTCCAGAGCCACAGGCCTAGGGCCCAGCCAGGAAATCCAGCCTGGCCACACCCCCGCCGCAGCTCCCACGGGGTCCAGCAGCCCCTAACCGGATACCCTGTGCCCAAACAGCTGGCCTGCTGTGGACTTGCAACGGCAAGTGACTCGCTGTACCCCTTAGCCCTGGCTCCAAAGTGTCATCCCACACAATGTCCCTGGTTCATGCAGGCATGCAGGTGGCCCATCGTTCATGGGCACCCAGGCTGGCACCCATCTCCTGCCAATCACTGACACCTCCCCTCTCAGGACTCTAAGGGCCTGGGCTCCCAGACTAGTGACAAGGACTTGGGGTCATGAGCAAACTGGAAGGAGGCAGCCCCTCCCAGGCACCTGTACCTGGCTAGGACCTGGGGCCCACGTACCCGCACCCTCCAGCCTCTCTGCCCACCTTTGCCACCTAGGTCCCCGGCCCGCAAGTGGCGCGGCGACTCCCTGCGTGGAGCCGGCCGCGGCGACCTCACCTGCTGTCCCTGCGGGCGGCCGCAACCGCGTGGTGGCGCCTGCCGGCCTTCGCGCCTCGCCCGCGCCCGGGGCTCCGCCGCGTCTGCTGCGCCGCGCGCCTCCACGCGAATGGACCGCTGCGCCCGCCTTATTGTTGGCCACATCCCCGCCCCGCGCCCGGCCCGGCCCGGCCCGGCGAAAAAGCCTTAATTGGTAATATCGCCCGGGAGCCGGGGGGCGGGGGGCGGGGGCGCCCTGGCCGCCAGGCGACCCCGCCCCTGGGATGAGCTCAGCGCTCTGCCAGGCCGCCGGCGCGGGTGGGGGGCAGTCAGCGCCGCGGGGTCCGCGAGGCCGCGTTTAGGCGACCCTCGAGGGCACAGCATGGGCTTCCCTGGTTGCGCAGCCCCCGCTCCAAGGTCACCTCCTCCACCGAGCCACCCGTCATGACTTGTCCCTACCCTGAGCCCAGGCAGACCACGATCGGCCCCCAGGCAGGGGCAACATTTGCTGGTGCAGAGTGGTGCACAGACCTCCAGGCTGTGCCAATGTGGCCCTTGAGGACAGGGACCTCTCTGCACAACTAGTGTGGCCTCAAAGCCTGGGGTGTGCAGTGCGGCACAGCCACACCCAGGCACTGGCGGGCTCCCTCTTCCACGTGCCCATTTCCTGGTAGCTTCGGATTCAGCTCAGATGCCACTTCCTCTCGGGCAGCCACACACAGCAGCCGCATTTTAACACTTGTGTGCAAACCCCAATAGGAGCTACATTTTACATCCTGAGCCAGTACACACACACACACACGAACGCACGCACACACACAAAGTCTCACAAAATGACACTTTTCCTTACTCTGGTATTTTCTAAAAAGAAGGCAAGGTGTAGTGGCATACAGCTGTCATCCCAGCTCAGGAGGCTGAGACAGGAGGATCACCACTAGTTTGAGGTCACCCCGGACTACACAATGAGACCCTGTCGCAAAAAAAGAGGAAGAGGGAGGGAAAAGAACAAAGGGAGAAGGAACAGGAAATAGAATAGGGAGGAAAGCTAGAAGGAGCTTGATGACAGCAACCGAATGAGTTTGGTCATTGACAGTTTAACACGAAGAGCAAGGTGTCTAGCTCTGCTGCGCTGGGGTTCATGACTGAGGTGGTCAAGCCAAGGGTAGACTAAGTCAGGGAGCATGGAAGAGGGCGTGGCTGCGTGACTGAGACCTGGGCCCCACTGCATTTAAATTCTGCACACAAGTGCCACCCACTGTGCATACTCTGACACAGGCCATTCTGTGCCCCAACTTGTGCCAGCTCTAGTGAGAAGGCGGGTTTGTGTCACACCAACTCTTCCTTGCCAAAGATCTTAATAAAGATATCTTTTCCTTGTGTTGAAGAAGTGCCTTTCTTCCTTTCTAGACAGGGTCTTGCTATGTAGTTGAAGCTGGCCTGAACTTGAACCCATCATGTAGCCCCAGCTGGTCTTGAACTCACAGTAACCCTCCTGCCTCAGCCTCCTGAGGGCTGTGATGACAGGTGTGCACCACCAAGCCGGGCAAGAAGTGTCTTCATGTAGACGGTTTCCCTTCTAACTTCAGTCTTACTGGGATTGCAAGTTCCACAACCTACAGTTTAGAAGGCTCACTTTTCTTACTCTTGACTCGGAATTGGGCACTCCTAGGTTCTTTCCCCCGGCTGCACCTACTCTGCTTGCCCTTTGGAGGAAGAACTCCCCAGAGGCCGCCAGGATGCCCTTCGGGGGCTCTTGCCTGAGAGGTCTCTGCACCCAGATAGAGGAATGGGTGCTGGTGGAGTGGAGTTTCCTGGGACCCTGGGAGGAGCCTCACCCACGGTGGAGCCGGCTCCCCTCTGAAGGATGCTGGGGTGCTCTCAGGTCTGGTGGACAGGGGCTGCTCTGGCTTCTGGTCCAGCATGAAGCCGTGCTGCCACGGGGCTAGACTGAGGCTTTGGGTCTCGTGGGGTGGGCACAGGAGGACCACCACAATTCAGTTTCACAGTGCCATCGTCAAGGGAACGTGCTGTAGGCAACTGGGCAGAGGCCGAGGCAGGTGTGTACAGGGTGCTCCCTTGGGAGAAGGCAGGCCTAGAATTCCTTGACCTCATAAGGAAAAGGCTGGGATGTGTAAGGGGAGGGGCGCCGTGCGCACTCCACACACACAGGCCTCTGGGAGAGGGGCCAGCTTGCAGAAGGGGGTGTGGAGAGGTGCTGGGGCGCTGGATTCTGCCCAAACTGAAAAGTCCATGAGGCAACTGCCCACGGCCTGGAGCTCACAGTCATCCCCCTGCCATACAGTGTCTTCGAAGCCACACGCCTCCTTCCTGGTTGCTAGGGACCCAGCAGGGCGTTGTCTTTAAAACTCAGCCAAGTGGGCGTGGTGCCGCACGTTCCTCATCCCAGCACTGGGGAAGCTGAGGCAGGAGGGAGGATCACCTCAAGTTCGAGGCCAGCCTGAACTACACAGTGAGACCCTGTCTCAAAACGCCCACCCAGAAAACTCAAATAAAAAATAAAACCTAAGCCGGGTGTGGTGGCACATGCCTTTAATCCCAGCACTCGAAGGGCCGGGAGTTTGGCTCAGCGACCCAGCACTCTGGCGGCTGAAGTAGGCGGAGCGTTGTGAGTTCGAGGCCGGTTTGGGCTACAACGCGAGCACAAGGCCGGCCTGAGTACATAGTGTGACCCTGCCTCAAAAAACTAGGGCTGGGAGTTTGGCTCAGTGGCTTAAGCGCCTGCGTGGCGGGCATGAGGGTGTGAGTTTGATCCCTGGCGCCCCCCCAAAAAAATAAATAAACAAATAAAAATAAAAATAAATAAAACCTAGCCTCACTAGGGTCTTCGTGTGTAGTGAAAACAGGGCTCCGTTTCCTCACCATTGCCTGAGGCTCTACCTCGTCAAACTAACGTGAAAACTGGTGTGTGAGCCTCAGCCGCCAGCCCGGAGAGGGCCGGAGCGATTGTCTCTTCTTTAATGTCAGCAGACAGACCAGGCCCTGGTCTCTTCTTGCCTTCCCCTAGCTCTAGGCCTGCCCCATGGGGGCGCCCAATAAGGCCACCAGCTAGCTGGCTTTGTTCAGGATAGAACCGCGTTGCGAAAGACCGTCCTTTTCCCATCGCGGTCCTAGGCGACCGTCAACCACGCTCGAGGCTCCTGAGCAAAGCTTGGCAACTTTCTACGGTCCGCCGCCGCCCTCCGCGCCCTGCCGGGCCACCACTTGGGTCTCTAGGCTCCAGAGCCACTCCCCAGGACAGGAAGCTTCCTGCGGCCCGCCGTGTGCCGCACCCCCGCCCAGGGCCGTGCCCCTGGCGGTGGCGGTGGCGGTGGCGGTGGCGGTGGCGGTGGCGGTGGCCGTGGCCGGGGAGGCTGTGCGCTCGGCCCCTGGAGCGCCGGCGGCCTCCAGGCCCGGTGCCCCATTTCCTCCCGGGTGGAGGTAGGCCGCAGGGAGGGGGAGCCAGCGGACGCAGGTGCGCGGCGAAGGTGGGGCGGGCCGGGAAGGCAGCGGGGGGCCGCGCGGGGTGTGGGCCGGGCGGCAGCCGCTGTCCTGATGCAGCGCGCTGGGACCGGGCCCAGGCCACCGCTGCCCGCCGGGGTGCGGCCGGGAACTAGCTCTGGACCCCGGGCGGGGCAGGGAAATAGGATGAAGCCCAGTGGGACAGGCACTCGAGCCGACACCTCCCGTTGGTTCCCGCGATTCGAATCGCGCGTAGCCCCGACTCGCCACAGAGAGGCGGTCCCGCCCGCTCCCACGCCCGGACCTGTCCGCGCCGCCCTGCCTCCCCTGCAAGCCCCGCCTCCTTCAGAGTGTGGCCAATCCCGCACGATCGTGACGGACAGGCTCGACGGCCCCGCCCCCGCGCGGCCCGCCCCGCCCGCTCCCAGATCCGGACTGGTCTGGTCCGGCTGCTCCCGCGAGTTGGCTCCGCCCCGCGCAGCGCGCGCAGCCCTTGCAGCCCGCGGCCGTGACGCGAGCGCGACGCAGGCGTGACGCGAGCGCGACCGCTCCCTCTGTGCTGTGGCGCTACCTCTGCCGCTCTCTGAGGCAGCCGTTGCTTGCCAGGCCCGGGCCGCCCCCAGGCCTTCGCTGCCCGCCTCCCGGTGGCCGCCATGGACGACTACGCGCTTCTGTCGGACACCGAGTTGGCCGCGGTGCTGCGCCAGTACAACATCCCGCACGGGCCTGTCGTGGGTATGCCGTGGCGGGTGGCGTGCGGGGCGTCCCCCGGGACCCCTGCCCCGCCCCGCGCCCCTGACCGCCCCGCGCTCCGTGTCTGCAGGCTCCACGCGCAAGCTGTACGAGAAGAAGATCTTCGAGTACGAGAGCCAGCGGCGGAGGCTGTCGCCCCCGGACTCGTCCGCCTCCTCATACCGATTCTCAGGTGGGCCCCGCCCCGCCCCGCAGCGCCGCTCGCCGCGGCCACCCGAGGGGACAAGGATGGGGAGGGGGACGGGGCAAAGCCTGCGGGGAGGACAGATCGTGGGGGCGGGGCGGGGCGTGGGGAAAAGGGAGGGAGGCCCGGGGCCAGCTGCTCCTGTCCCCTTCTCGATTCAGACTTGGATTCGACATCTTCGGGCCCAGATATGTACGATCTGCCCAAGAAGGAGGACGCTCTGCTTTACCAGAGCAAGGGTAAGTGCGGGACCAGGCTGGGCCAGACCACTCTGCGCGCGCGCGCGCGGGCGTGCGGGCGTTCGTGCGCACGCGTGTCGCCATGACACCGTCCCTGAGTCCCACCGGAGACCCCTGCACGAGCAGACCGGGAGACCCCCATTGTTTAGTAGCGCTGCTAAGGGTTCATGTTAGGGCCACTGGACCACGTGGGGGACACCTGAGACTTTATCCTTGTCTCCTCGAAAGGCTACAATGATGACTATTACGAGGAGAGTTACCTGACCACCAGGACTTACGGGGAGCCTGAGGCCAAGGGCTTCCACCAGTCAGCCACATCCCTCCCTGATCCAGACACCTTCCATCACCAGGTGAGTGAGCCGCCAGTCCCAGCTCGGGTGTGGCCTCGGGGTCACAGCCAGGAATGGGAACTTCCAGGCAGCTGCTGAGAGTGCATAGTGGCTCCTAACTCCTCAGACAGTTGGGACATAGCTCTTTGGCTGCAACCTGTCTTGGGGGCCATCAAAGCTATCTGAGCGTGTAGTTCAGTGGTAGAGTCTTGCCTGGAGGTTGGTGCCTAGTATCCCACCCCCCAAAAAAAATCTTGATGAGAAGCTGGGTGTGGTGGTACACACCCATAATCCTAGCACCCCGGAGGCTGAGGCAGGAGGATCCCCGAGAGTTAAAAAGGACCAAGGGTATAGCTTAGCAGTACAACACCAGCCTGGCAAAAGAGAGGTCCTGAGTTTTATTCCCCATATGGGATTTTTAAAAAAAGGTTAAAAAAAATGTGCTGAGAGCACACAGGGCGTGGCCTGGGCCCTGCGTGGGACCTGGGCGCCTATTCTTTCTTAGAATCCTGGGGGAGGTAGGAGGGCAGTGGGTACACGCAGCTGAGTAAGTGCCACGGCCCCAAAGACAAGTGGCTGGGAGCCCAGCACAGTTCCAGAGCGGGCAGGTGTTGATGTTCAAGCTGGGTCAGCACAGGCTGGCGCGTCATTTGGTCTGGGGTGGGACAGGGCCGCCCTGCCCCCAGCTCCTGAGGCAGCTCTCGTGCAGGTGCGTGAGGACAGCATCTTCTCTGAAGAGGACAGCAGGGACAGGTGAGCAGTACACAGGCCTGGGGCGGGGGCAGGCCTGGGGCTCAGCACCCAGGCCCACCCGCTCCCTTCTTTAGCCACAGGGAGCGCCCCGTCTACGGCCGGGACAGCACCTACCAGAGCATCGCGCACTACCGCCCCGCCTCTGGTGTCTCCAGGGGCTCCCTGGGTCTGTCTTACTACCCAGCATCTCTCACCTCGGCCTCCCCCCAGCCTTCGTGGCTCACCCGCCGGGCCATCCGGCCTGAAAAGCCAGCCTCGCTGGCAGCAGCAGCAGCCCAGGAGCGCCAAGTCCCTCTGTGGGGCCAGCTGCTGCTCTTCCTGGTGTTTGCCGCCTTCCTGCTCTTTGTTTACTACTCTATGCAGGCTGAGGAGGGCAGCCCCTTCTGGATGGACCCCTGAGGTCCTGCTTGAGCCCAGCTGTCTGCCTTAGCAGTGTTCTGGGGGTGGGGAGGGCATTGCTGTGTGTTCTAGCGTGGGGTGCTGGGCTTGCCCAGGGCTGTACCCACCCTACCTGCCCCTGCCCTCCTTGGGAGCCTCTGGGCCCCACTTGCCTCCGAGCCTTGGAACCAGGCTGAGACCTCGCCCTTCCAAGGGGAACATGGTTGTTGTTCTGCATGCCACCTCTTGTTCATTGTCACCTGTCATGATCAAGCAAGGGGTACCCTGACACTTTTCATGGACACACAATAAAAGACCGTTTATTTTTACCATGGCGGCACAGGTCTCAGGTTCCTGCACTCACTTGGTGATGGGCAGTGTCCTGGGTCTCCAGGACCACTGTGTGACTCCTACCTGTTTGGGTCTGCATCTTGCTTTCGTCTTGGGAGAAGGAGTAAATGCAACCCATAGGTACTTTCATGTTTCATTTGTAGGCTTTCCTTTGTGACTTATTTTCCAGAGCACTTGTGACTGTTTACAGATGTGACTACCCATAAGACAAAGGGTATGGATAGCCAGTTTGGGACATGGGTAAGGCTGCGTGGACAGTATCATAGGTATCTTTACCATGGAGCGGACACCAGCCAGCTTCACGTTGGAAGGCACTCCTGTAAACCCAGCACTCCTGGAGGCTGAGGCAAAAGGATTGCAAGTTTCAGCCCAACTTCAGCAACTTAGCAGTTTTAGCAAGACCCTGTCTCTCAATTCAAAAAAGGAACTGTGGGCCAGGTGTGGTAGCCCACACCTGTCATCCCAGCACTCAGGAGCCTGAGGCAGGAGGATCACTGAGTCGGAGGCCAGCCTGGGCTACATAGTTCATGGCCGGTTTGGAGTCCATACCGAGACCATGTCTCCAAAAACCAAGGCATCCTAGTGACCGGTCATCCCTTAGCACCACAGGGGCAGGTGGGAAGCAGCACTGGCACCAGGGGTCAGGCCCTGGTTTTAGTCCCCTAGCCTGTGACCTCCTCCTCGTTGCAGGTGGCCACCCTCAGCCCAGCTGCGTGCAGCGTCCACAGAAGAGCCCTGTGTTCCTGAGGAACGATCCGGGCTCTTGGCTGAGACCTTGCAGTGTGGCAGGATAGGGATACTCCTGATCTGTGTCACCATCTCCACAGTGCTTCTGACCCAGGAGTAATGAACCATTCCTGTGCATTTAAAACACAAAGAAGGCCAGGCGTCGTGGCACACGCCTGTAATCCCAGCACTCGGGAGGGTGAGGCAGGAGGATCCTTGTGAGTTCACCAGCCTGGGCTACAAAGTGAGTTCAAGGCCAGGCCCAACTGCATAGTGAGACCCTGTCTCAAAAAATAGGGCTGGGGATTTAGCTCTGGCTTAAGCGCCTGCCTGGCAGGGGCAAGGTTGTGAGTTCAATCCCCTTGGTACCAAAAAAAAAAAAATTTATAAAATAAAACACAGAAAAAGGATCACCGCATCAAAAGTCACATAGGCAGATAGGAGCAAGGTGCTGTTTTCCTAAGCTCCCTTGGCCTCTGCCTTGCACAGGTGCCACGAGCCCCTCCCACTCGCCCCCCCCCACAGCGCCTGCTGCACAGACCCTGGGGCCCTGCCTCCTGCCCTCTGCCCCAGGCCACATGAGGGACTGAGGTCCACTTGGTCCTCTGGGAGGCCCTGGTCGTACCACTGCCTTAGGAGGCTGTGGTAAGGACTTGGTGGCCGAGTCAGTGTGCCTGCGCATGGGGTGCAAGAACAAGTGGTCTGGTCCTCATCAGTATCTAAGAGGGACACAGTGAAGTAGAAATGCCAAGAGGATGGACTGATGTCACTCTGGGTTGCTAGGGGATGGGCCTGGGGAGACCAGCAGAGAAGCGGACCCTGGCAGAAGCCCTGTTGGCCGGGGTAGGGGACCCCAAGGGTGGGCATGGGCACACTGACACTTCAGGACTGAATGACCCCAGGTCTCAGGCCCTGGATCTGCCACCTGAGGGGAGGCCACAGCAGGTGACTGGGTGTGTGTAGCAGCCACTCTGCTGTCTGGCAGGAAAGGAGAGCAGGCTACCCAAAGGTTACAGTGTCCCCCTTTCTCATCTGTTCACTGCACAAGAGACCCCAGGTCTCTTCCTGGCTAGAGAGCAAATAGAGGACGGCAGAGGTTTCACCAGGCCACAAAATCCCAAGGGTGCTCAAATTCATGTTGCCCTCGCTCCCCGGAGCCCCCTAAGGTCTCCAAGCGCTCAATCACGGGCCCTGAGAGGAAGGAGAGGCGAGCAAGCCTCCTCCAGGCCAGGCACTAGCTGCCAGGGTCTCAGTGAGTGTGCTGGACACCTTCCATGTCCCTCAATCCTCAACCTCCATTCCCCAGAGGTCAACCTGGTGCCCGAAGGCCACCGACCCTGCACGCTGGCTTCCACACCGGGTGTCACTGAGCCAGGGTGGTGGCACAGGAAGTAGGTGCTGGATGTTTCCACCCTTTACCCCAATTACCCAGAGCATTCTGCCTGCTCCTGACGATGGTCTAAGATAGGGACACAACCCTGCCTGCACCTGCTGCCAACCCCACCAGGCAGGGGCCCCGAGGGAAAGGGGTCGCAGCCCAGGCGGAGTCCCTGCCACATCTCCACGTCACCAGGGGACCAGGGCACACCTGGGGCTGCAGTGGCCAGGACGGAGCCCACCACGGGAGAAGAGAAACAGGTCCTGGGGACACCGGGAGAGGTGACAGGCCGCTTGGCCCCAAGCCACGCTGGCACACGGGTGTCAGGAGCAGGGCTCTCCCACACAGGCCCTTCCCGGTCCAGACACACATCACCCGCCTAGACTGAGGGGGGGCACAGGCTGGTGGCCCCCAGGGGGAGCAAGGCCCGGAAGCTGAGCACTCTAGGACTGGGGGCAGGGGCTGAGCGCCACTGGGGCCCGGCAGGCAGCCTCGGCCCCGCCCACACGCTGTTTCCTCCACCTCCCAGCCGCCCTGTCCCCCCAGGGACGGGGACGCTGGCAGGGGACTGGTTCCCTGCAGCAGACCCGCCAGCTCTCCTGCAGCAGTGAGGCAGAGCAGCAAGGCCCAGGTGCCCCAAGTGCCCGGCCCTCCTCCCACACCGGCGGGCACGTGACCTTTCTCGACAGGACACCCGGGATGGAGGACACCCAGGCAGGACCCCCAGGCCAGAGGTCACCGATCCAAAGCAGGCTGGGCCACATGAGTGGGCGGCACCTCTGAAGCAGCGATGTCCCCAGCCGGGTCCGTCCCCTGCACACCCCAGGTGGCTCTCTGGGCAGAAAGGGGACCAAGAGCAGGAGGAGAGGCTGCTGACTGAGGGGACAGCCTGGGAGGCTCAGGGCACAGGCGCCCGGGGGTGGCCGGCCTAGGTGGCACCTGTTGCGGGGCACAGTGGGGCAGCTCCTGGCACCCCAGGTCCAGGCCCCCAGCCACAGCATGGGGAGCAGCTGCCCTGGGAGGCGGGAGGCGGGAGGGCAGCTGCTAGGTGAGGGCAGGACAGGGGGAGGACCTCGTCCATCTGCAGAGCAGCCCAGGGGCGCCGGGGGTGGGGGGCACGGCCTGGCAGGGTGCCGGGTGGCTGGGAGGGGCCCCCGAGACCATCTCAGGCAGCGGAAGCGGGCCCTCCCCGAGCCTCACCCAGATCCCCAGGGACGGGAAAGGCAACACAGCTGTGTGGACAGAGGGGACATCGAGGACAAGTGCGGTTCAGGAGTGCGGTGGCGTAGTGAGCTCCAGCGTGTCTGGAGGAGCCAGGACCCTCGGGCTGCCGCCTTGGCCCCGGCTGAGGGTCTGTCCCTGCCACTTCAGGTCCCACTGGGGAGGGAAAGGCACAGCCACCCCTCCCACACACTGGGAGATGGGCTAAGTGGTGGGGGGAGTGGCCAAGAGCTGTCACCAGGGGCCAGGGGCTGCCCAGGGGTGACGGCCAACAGGACACGCGCCCGCCAGCTGTGGAACCTTCGTGACCCACTCTGAGCCACCCAGAGAGTCACCCTCGGGATGTCCCCTGCCAGGGAGCAGCAGGCAGGAAGGAGGCGGCTGTCATCAGGGAAAGGAGACAGAAAGAGCTCCTTTGGGCCCAGAGGGAAGCCCGTGCCCCCCTGACCCGGGCCTCCCCACACCCCAGGCACCAAGGGTCCCTGGTCAGGATGCCCCTGTCCAGGACTCAGAGCCCCGCCAGCACCCCAGGGCAGAGGGGCAGGGTCCGCCTCCCACCCCCGGGGCAGGATCAGCCTTCCCCCCTCTTCTGGGGGGAGGCAGACTCCAGGCCTGGCCAGAGGGAGCAGAGGTAGCCCGGCTGGGGCACAGCAGCCTGGGTCCCTTCCTGAGGGAGCCAGCGGGCACTGGGCGCCATGACAGCAAAGGACCCCCTGCCCCCGATCCCAGGTCTGGGCACTTTCGCGTTCTGCCTGGACCCTCGGAGGTGGCAGAGCCACCTTTGGCCCCTCACCAAGAGGCCTGTGCTGTCTGGCTTCCAGGGTAGCAGCCTGTCACCCGCGTGGGCACGGAGGACGTGGTCCTGAGTGGCCCTGCTGGAGACCCGGAGGGCAGAGCAGGTCCCTGGAGAACAGGCCCGGGGACCCTGCTTCTGACTGCAAGGGTGTGCAGGAACCCCGATTCCCCCCACTCCAGCCGTCACCCGATGGCAGGGAAGCGGGGCAGCGCCGCTACCTCACCAAGGAGGGGTGCGGGTCCGGAGGTGCTGGCGACGCCCTGGGGTGCCCTTGGCCACCTGCTGCTCCCCAGCACAGCTGCCCCAGCTGAGGACTCCTGCCCTGTGCAGCCCAGGGACAGGAGAAGGCAGAAGGGGACAGGGTGCCAGCTCAGCCTCCTGCCCCGCACCTCCATGGGACACCCGGGAGACACCTTGAGCCTCGGCCTGGCCCTGCGGGTCCTCCTGGGCCTGTCCCCCCGGAGACGCGGAGAGTGGGAGGGAGCGGGCACAGGGCTGTCTGTGGGGACATGGCCGCAGCTGAGCCCCGAGCCACCAGGACAAGCCTGGACTTTCCGGCCCCGCCGGGCCCCAGCACCGAAACTCCCAACCCGCAAGGGCGAGGGACCAGCACGGTCAGCAGTGAGTCGCCACCAGGGCTCCTCTGGTTCCCAGGACGACAGGAGCCCCGGGCTGCCGGCAGAGGGCAGAGGGCAGGGGGCAGAGGGGCAGAGGGGCAGGGGGCAGGGGGGCATAGGGGCAGGGGGCAGAGGGGCAGAGGGCAGAGGCGGGGGATGCAGACGAAGAAAGGCACGCTTCCCTCTGCCAGGCGACTGTCCTGCAGAAGAGCCCTTCTGTCCCCGAGGGCTGGAGACGCCAGGTCCCCGGCAGGGCGACAGCCACCCTCGAACCCGCGTGGAGGCGGCCCGGACCAGGAGCGGCCCGGGGCGCCGTCCGGGGCTGGCTGTAGCGCCTGGGGCGGGGAGCCCAGCCGAGGGAGGGAGGCAGCCCGTCCCGTCGTGTCCCGGACGCGGGAGACGGCCGAAGACCCGGGGCGGGCTGCTCCTCCGCGTGTCCGTGCGGCCCGCGGTGCTCGGGTGGCTCGACGGGTGTCCGGGGCCCGGGGCAGGGTGTCAGCCCCGGGCCGGGTGCCGCTGCCTCCCAGCTGCCGGCCCCACCTGCTTTCCTTCCGGGACCCAAGACCCCTCCACCCCCGCCACACCGCAGGCGGGGAACCGAAAGCCGAGCGGGCCCCAGGTGGCACCCGCCCCGCGGGGTCCTGACGAGGCACGGGACGCCCGCCGCATCGCCCCGCCGGCCGCAGGTCTCGGTGGCCTGGGACCGGTGGGCCAGCTGCCTGCGGCCCCTGGCACTCGGGCGCCGGTCGGCCTCTCCCCGGCCCCTCCCTGGCCCCGGCCGGAGCCGGCGTGTGCGGCGAGTCCTTGCTGACGCGGGACCGGACTCGAGCCCGGGGCGCGGCGGACTGGGAGGCGGGGGCGGGGGGCAGTCAGGGCCGGCTGGGGCGTGGCCCTAGCAGGGTCCCCACGCGGGTGCCCTGCCCAGTGGTGGCTGCACCCCGTCCCGCTGCCCGCGCCCCAGTCTCCCTGGGAGGCCGACGGGCGCCTCGTCGGACGACGCTTGGGGGAGCGCGGGGTGCACTCAGGGGGCACATGGACCGTCGCGCCGCGGACCGGGGCGGAGGCGTCTTCGGCTCTTCCCATAGCCCCGCCCACCCCACCCCCGCGCCTGTGGCGCCCGAGCTCCGCCCCTGGGAGCGGGCCCACTCCCACACACGGCCCCCGCCCCTCGGCGGTCCCGCACCGCCTCCTCCGAACGGCGCCTGCGCAGCGGCGCCGGAAGTCGGTCCGGCTCGGCTGGCTCCACCCACCAAAGGGCGCCTTTGTCAGGGAAGTTCCGCCCCCCAGCGATGGCGGGAGGATGCTTCTCCTGCCCTCGAAATCCGCCCGGCTACGTGCGCTGTCCCCCTGTCGCCTCGGGCTGTGCCCGCCGCTCTCGCAAGCGTGCTTGGGAGGGCGGGTCCCGCGGGGCACCGGCTCGCGCACATCTGAAGGTGCGCGTCGCGCTCGCCTGCGGGCTCCCGGTCCTGAGCTAATTAAGTGCACCGGAAGTGGCGGGACAGACACCGCCCCGCGCCCGCCCCGGCCACGCCCCTTCCGGCCCCGCCCCACGGCTCCCCAGCCTGTGCTTCTTCCCCGGGGCGGGGCGGGGCGGGGCGGGGCGGGGGCGGGGCCCTGGGCTCCCAGCTCCTAGGGCGGGCTGGGCCGAGGCGGGACCCCAGTTTGCAGCCCAGCCCTGCAGCTGAGCGAGACCCCGATTCAAAATAATAGGAGCGAGGATGCGCCTGCCGCTCAGGGTTCAGTCGCCAGCACCGCAGAGACCCAAACAAGCGGTGCAGGCGAGCCACCGCGGGGCTCCAGCGTCTGTCACCGCCACCAGCCGGGACACCGCCCTGCTCAGCCCGAGGGTCTCTCCCGGGGACGACCCGACCCGTGGTAGACTCGGCCTCCTCCCGCACCCCGTGTCTAGCCGCCCGTCACCTGTTCCCGCGCCTGGGATGTGTCGCCGCACGAGGGTCCCGCCGGGCCCCCACGGGAACTGCAGCCCCTGGGAGGGCTGTGTCCGCACCCCGTGGCCTGGCTCCCTTGGGGTCGCTGCGCGGCGTGCCTGTGCCCGTGCCTCCCTTCTCGCTGCCGCGTCGGAGTCTGGGCGTGCAGGGAGCACGGCTGTTTGGAGTCGTGGCCCCTTGAAGGGCAGGAGCTGGTTTTGAGCCTGAGGCCCTCACCCCAAAAACCCCTGTTTTCGCGGAATCCTGCGCGGCCTTCAGTGGCCAAGAGAGTGGGTGCTGGTGTTGTGGGCGTGGATGTGCGGTTGTGGTGGCCGCTCCATGCTTTTTCGCGCTGTCACCTACGGGTTTTTTTTTTTTTTTTCCCCTTGCACCCGCCAGGCCACAGCTTATGCCACTGAGTTAAATCCCCGGCCCTATTTTTTGAGACAGGGTCTCACTGTGCAGTTCAGACTAGCCTTGAATTCACTTTGTAGCCCAGGCTGGTCCGGAACGCGCAGCGATCCTCCTGCCTCAGCCTCCCGAGTGCTGGGATTACAGGCGTGTGCCACTCCTACGGGATTTTAAAACTTTTTAAGTTTTACTTACTTATTTATTGTTTTGAGACAGGGTCTTGC